>MCJB01051931.1:16785-42673 GCA_002018475.1 Nicotiana obtusifolia
ATATATATATATATATATATATATATATATATATATATACACACACTATGCACTAAGTATTAGTGCGTTAGCTAATATTATATCAAATTAATATTAGCTAATAAAAGCTAAGTATTAATGCACTTAACTTTTGAATAATTATTAGCTAATAAAAGCTAAGTATAATATATCGAATATAGCTTTTATGATATTTCCATCTAATATAATATTTCCATATAATACTTAACTTTTGAAATACAGAGCAAGTGTGTATGGGAACACCGCTATAGCGCGGATGTGGCTGCAAATTTTCAGCTCAAGGCTCGCAAGCGTATGTCGCATTGTTTCTCCAAAGCTAGAAAGTTGAACCAGAAGCCTGGCTGGTTGCTTCAGCATTTATGGGAGGATTTGCAAAGGAAATGGCTTACAGTAGAGTTCTTAGAGAAGAGCGAAAAAGGAAAGAATGCTCGTGCATCTGAGAAGGGACGATCCTTGCACACTGGAGGTACGATCAGCCTAGGGACAATAAAGAGAAGAATGGTATGTAATTGCTTAATTTATTTTAATTTTCGAAGTATATCTATTCTGTTTCTTAACTAAAATTTATGAGTTTTCAGAAAAAGAAGTTGGGGCATCCGATGAAGCAAGATGAGCTATTCAAGGAGACTCATATTGTAAAGAAGAAGAAAAAGACGGATGAAGAAAGGTGGGTCGAGGGCCGAGCCTCGACTGTACATGTAAGTTTTCACTTTTCATTAAGTATTTTGATTTACTTTTATATAAATTTTAAAATACTAATTCAATGTAATTTTTCTTATAGGGTCGCTTCACAACTAAAGTGGAGGAATTCATACGCAGTCAGCCACCTAATGAGTCGGGCGACTCAATCCAACCTTCGGACGAGGATGCTGAAAGAATATGGACGCAGGCTGCTGGCGGTCCAAAATGGGGGAAGGTATACGGGCTTCCTACTAAGAAATTCCATCGCTATAAATGTAGAATGCAAGGAATAGAGACTTCCTCGCAAGCCGAGCAACTTGATGGGGAGAGCCTCTCCTCTATGCGGGAGACTGTGGCAAAGCTCACATCCGAGCTAGAAGCAGCCAAGGAAAGAGAAAAGATTAGAGATGCCCAGTACATTGGCATGCAAGAGCAGATCAAATCTCTCTTGGCTTCTGCAGTTTTCCGAATTCCCCGGTCTCGTGAGTCATCGCCAGAGGCTCGCCTTCCCCGTGCTCATTCCTTCCGTCCTCCCCGTTATCATTCTTCCTGTTCTAAACAACTACACCCTTCTGCATACCGTCTTCGTGATGAAAGTTCATCAGACGGTGATGATAATGATGTACAAAACAATCATTGACTTGTAATAACAGGTAACTTAGTTTGGTTACCTTAATATTATAGTTCTATTGAACTTTATAGTTTGTTAGTTTTAATGTTATTGTTGTTGTTTATTGCTGTTATTGTTGTTGTTGTTGTTGTTGTTATTTATTGTTGTTGTTGGCATAAAATGCCTGTTTAGGAATTTTGGTAAGCTGGCAGGTAGAGTAGCTGCCAAAACAGGCAGTTTCTGTCAAAAATATACCAAGAAAAGCGACCAACGTTGGTCGCTAGTTGGTTGTTTTTCCCTTAAAAAAAAAAATTCTGGGCAATAGCGACCAATTTTCTGAGCTCTCATATCGTGTAGTAGTGTTATATTTCGGACACAAAGAGCATTTGTCTTGTATAAATATTTTTGAAAAGGAAAATGTTACATTTATCCCGTATAGTGACGGTATAAACTTTATATCAAATCTTAATATTATCTCTTCCATATATGATGTGAGATTAGAATCCGGTGATTACAAAATAGGGTAATTAATCTTTTGGCAAAGCATGGTCCTAAGATGCATAACAGTACTAGTACTAGTACTAGTGTTTGTGTCATAACCTGAAGCACTTACTGCTTATAAGTGATAACCTTTATGTAAAAGAGACGTATTCGCTTATTGATTTGGCGATATGCATCAGGTTCGGATAAGTATTTTCGTACAGATTATGTACAATTGATCTTGTCTTGCAGAATTATGTGGTTGGTTAGGACGGGAAAAAGAGAGGAATATTATGATGTCCTGCCTAAGTAACCTTTTGAGACATAGTAAAAGATAACTGACTTTTCTGATAACTTATTTCCTTAGGGATCATTTAAGCAATTAACTCGAGTTCCTACTTTACATTAATTAGTTGTGTTATTTCTGCCAGCAGACCGGGACTGGTTGCTTAATTCCTACTGTACGTTAATTAGTTGGCATTAATAAATACGCTTGAAAGGAGGAAGAAAGTAAGATTAGCTTCAATACAATTACATCATTGCATACATCAGTAGAATGCAAGATCACGCACAATTACAATTTAAAATATAAACACAAATTAAATTGGATACAAGAAAGTCAAACATCACATGGAAGACCAGGAAAAAAAAGAAAGAAAATTGAAAGCAGAAGGTATAAATAATCTCTTTTTAAAATAAAAAAAATAACCTATTTCCTCCTTAACTCTTTGAGATGCAATCACACCCCTATATATATATTTTGGTATTTATATTACTGTTTGAAATTTTAGTCTTGAGATAAACTCTTACTCTTTCCATTCACAATCTTGGGCTACTTCCCGTTCACAAATTCAACTCCTACCTTGTTAAACTCAACAAATTTTGACAAATAGTGGGTAGAATCATAAATAATATAGAATTGCATAAATGCGTATAGACCTATGCAACCTTCTTGTTAATTCTAAGTTCTAACTTCAAAATGATTAAATTATAAATGACTAATTACAACTTGATCAAACATTGAAGATGGTGAAAACTGAAAGGTCAATTACAATTTAGCAGTCTTTAAATTGTTTATCTTTAGCTAGGTTTGCTTGTGAGGAGTACTTGTTATTTTATATGTTTGCTTGTTATTTCCTTTACTAATCTTAAATTACGCACGTTGCGCATGAATATTTATTAATGAGCATAAATTTTTTAAAAATAACATGAATAATATTATTTGACTTCCTATATTGTTTAAATAAGCATATATTTCAAGGAAATACGCAGGAAGTTACACTTTAAACAATCTTAAATATTTTATAAACTACAGTATAATCTTTTACTAATTTCAATATACATATTTCAGTATCTTATCTTGTCACGACCCGAATCCCAAACTCGGTCGTGATGGCGCCTCTCGTGAAGACAATGCCAGCCAATTAGAACTATAACTCGATTTAAGCAGTTATGACAGTACTTACATATTTTAATAACAGCAAATTGCGGAAACATAGCTAACCATCCCGACAGCAGCCCAAACCGGGGTATCACAATGCCATTTGCAACTAATGAAATCCTAATAATAAGATTACTATTACAATATCTCTGGCACAATTGTTTGAAGAAAGTGGAAACAACAAGATAAAAGAGATACGGGGCTGCGGACGCCAACAGCTACCTCGCAGTCTCTGAATCACCGCTCTGACAGTCATAGCGCCTCAGAGCGGAATCAATAACGCCTGAATCTGCACACATGGTGCAGGGAGTAATGTGAGTACTTCCAACTCAGTGAGTAATAATCATAAATAATGGCGGAAAGCAGAAACAACACACAAGCACAAGGCAATCCATATTGAAGTAATAAAACATCATTAAAACAATAAATCGGTGAAAATCAAGTAGAAACTCCTTTCAACAGGTGAAACAAGTAAGTCTTTCAAGTAGATGACGTGAAGTAAAAGAAAACATTTAAAACCGCCCCTCGGGCTCAGTATCTTTTAAAAACACGCCCCTCGGGCAATATCATAAAACAGTATCAGCCCCTCGGGCTCATCACATCACAATATCAGCCCCTCGGGCTATATTTACATCACACTGGGTACCCTGCGCTCACTGAGGGTGTACAGACTCCGGGAGGGGCCCCATACGGCCCAAGCGCTATATCATATCTCGTAGCTGCGTGCCACCCGATCCCATTATATCTCGTGGCGGCGTGCCACCCGATCCAATTTACATCATATCCCGTGGCGGCGTGCCACCCGATCCAATTTATGTCATTGAAAATTTCATTTAAATCTCAAAACTGAGTAAAAGTGACTGAGTTGTAAAACAATGAAAAACAACATGACTGAGTTCAAGTATTGAATTAAAACAGTAAGGAAACAGTGATAAATACCCCAGAAGGGTTCACAAAACTGGCACGAAGCCCAAATATGGCAATCAGCTCAAATCATGATGATATCAAATAAGTCTCAATCAAATATGTAGTAAAAATCATCAATCGGGACGGATCAAGTCACAATCCCCAGTAGTAAACGACCCCACGCTCATCATCGAGCGCGTGCCTCACCTCAATATAGCACTACGATGTGCAATCCGGGGTTCCAAACCCTCAGGACATCATTTACAATCACTACTCACCTCGAACCGGCTAAATCCTTAGCCCGCGACGCCTTTGCCCTTCGAATTGGCCTCCACGTGCGTCGAATCTATCCAAAATTAGAACTAATATGTCACAATGTGCTGGGGCAACAAAGCCCATGCAAAAACAATCAATAAATACTAAGAAATTTCGAAATTAGCAAAACCCGAGCCCCGGGCGCACTTCTCGAAATTAAGTAATTTTCAGCTCAACGGGGTCCTCATCTTCCCACGAGTTCAACCATATAAGAAGTATCGAATTCCGACATCGGTTCGACCTCCAAGTCTTAAAATCTAAACTTAAGGGTTTTCCACAATTTTCTCTAACTTAAATCACTAATTACATACTAGAATGGCAATAGATTTGGGTAATTTGACCAAGATTGAGTTAGGAACACTTACCCCGATGCTTCCCTTGAAAATCTTCCAAAAACTCCCTTCAAGTTTAGTTGCAATCCAAGTTCTATGGCTCCAACTATATTCAAGATGGCCAAAACTCCTTCTTTTAAGAATTTGTCCAAGAAAATCTCCTTTGGATATAGTTTTGAGGTTGATTTGCTGTGATTTTATGGTGTTTGAAGGTGTTCCACTTCGTGCTAACGAAAATGGATTTTGCATGGCAAATGGGTATTGATTTCTATTTAAAAAGGGGTCAAAAATCGACACAAAAACGCCCCTGTCAGGCTTAAAAATGCGATCGCATATTTGTCGCATAACAGATATGCGGTCCGCATTTTGGACGCAACCAGCGCAGATTGTGCCCTAGTCTTTATCGCAAATTCAGTGTGAGGCATAGTTTGCGGTCCGCATTTCGAGAATGCGATCGCATTCTCTACCGCATTCTTGTCGTTAATTTTTACCCAAAACACTGTCTAGCTCTACGGTCTCAATGTGTCAGATATGCGGTACGCATTTCAAAAATGCGACCGCATTTCTGACCGCATTCCTGACACAAATCTTGCCCAGAAATTTGTTCGAGTTTGCGACCTCACTGTGGGATATGCGGTCCGCATTTGAGAAATGCGACCGCATTTTGACTCTGGTTTTTCTGCAGATTTTTCATTCCAACGATGAAATGGTCCGTTTAACTACCCAAAACTCACCCGAGGCTGTTGGGACCTCAACCAGATATACCAACCTACCCCATAACATTATTCAAACTTGTTCCGACCTTCGAAACGCTCAGAACAACCTATTAACACCAATTCGCGTCGGATTCAAGCCTAAGGATTTCAAAAATCTTCTAAATCGCTCTTTTGATCTAAACCTAATCAAACCACGTCCGAATGACCTGAAATTTTAAACACAAGTCCTAAATCACATATCGAAGCTACAGCAACTTTTGAAATTCCATTCCGACCCTCGTATCAAAATCTCGCCTATCAACCGGAAATCGCCAAAAATTCTAACTACACCAATTCAAGCCTAATTCTATACCGGACCTCCAAAACCAATTATGATCACGCTCCTAAGTCATAAATCACCTCCCAAAACTAACCGAACAATCGGAACTCACATCCGAGCCCTCTAACTCATAAGTCAACATCCGGTTGACTTTTACAACTTAAACCTTCTTGAAAGAGACCAAGTGTCTCATTTCTTAGCACACCACTCCGAACGCAAACTATTCAACGTGATTACATAAAACACGGATAATGAAGCATAATAAGGTAGAAATGGGAAAAACTTAGCGGTAACTCATGAGACGACTAGCTGGGTCGTCACATTCTCCCCCACTTAAACAAACGTTCGTCCTCGAACGAGTCAAGAAACGTACCTGAATCTTCAAATAGGTGAGGATATTTGCTCCGCATCTCTTGCTCGGTTTCCCAAGTAGCCTCCTCCATGGACCGACCTCTCCATTGATTTTTCACTGAAGGTATCTCCTTGGACCTCAACTTCCGAACCTGACGATCCAAAATCGCCATTGGCTCTACCTCATAGGTCAAATCATCATCCAACTGAATCGTGCTGAAGTCCAAAATATGAGACGGGTCCCCAATATACTTTCGGAGCATAGAAACATGAAATACTGGGTGTACACTCGACAGACTGGGTGGCAAAGCAAGCTCATAAGCCACCTCCCCAACTCTCCGAAGTACTTCAAATGGCCCAATGAACCGAGGACTCAATTTCCCTTTCTTCCCGAATCTCATAACACCTTTCATGGGCGACACCTTCAGCAAGACCTTCTCACCAACCATGTAGGACACATCTCGAACCTTCCTATCGGCATAACTCTTCTGCCTCGACTGTGCTGTACGGAGCCTCTCCTGGATCACTTTCACCTTTTCTAGAGCATCCCGAACCAAGTCAATCCCCAATAGCCTAGCCTCGCCGGGCTCGAACCAACCAACTGGAGATCTACACCGCCTCCCATACAAAGCCTCATAGGGAGCCATCTGAATTCTTGACTGGTAGCTGTTGTTATAAGCAAACTCTGCAAGCGGTAGAAGCTTATCCCATGAACCTCCGGAACCAATAGCACATGCACGCAACATGTCCTCCAATATTTGGATAGTACGAGGATGAAAAGTTGTGCTTAACTCCACCTTAGTACCCAACTCCCTCTGCACGGGTCTCCAAAACTGCAAAGTGAACTGAGTACCTCGATCTGAAATGATAGAAACTGGAACACCATGCAGCCGAACAATCTCTCGGATATAAATCCTTGCCAACCGTTCTGAAGAATAGGTAGTACACACAGGGATGAAGTGCACAGACATGGTCAACCAATCCACAATCACCCAAATAACATCGAACTTCTTCAAAGTCCATGGGAGCCCGACAACAAAGTCCATAGTGATCCGCTCCCATTTCCACTCGAGAATAACTATCCGCTGAAGTAAACCACCCGGTCTCTGATGCTCATATTTTACCTGCTGACAGTTGAGACACCGAGCTACAAATCCCACAATATCCTTCTTCATCCTTCTCCACCAATAATGTTGTTTCAAGTCCTGATACATCTTTGCGGCACCCGGATGAATGGAATACCGCGAGCTATGGGCCTCTTCCAGAATCAACTCTCGAAGCCCATCCACATTAGGTACACAAATCCGACCCTGCATCCTCAACACTCCATCGTCGCCGATGGTCACATCTTTAGCATCATTATGCTGGACTCTGTCCTCAAGGACAAGCAAATGCGGATCGTCATACTGACGTTCCCTGATGCGATCATATAACAAGGACCGAGAAACCACGCAAGCCAACACTCGATTGGTTTCTGAGATGTCTAATCTCACCAACTTATTGACCAAGGTCTGGACATCGACTGCGAGAGGTCTCTCCCCAACTGGAATGTATGCCAAACTCCCCATACTCACTGCCTTTCGGCTTATAGCATCGGCCACCACGTCGGCCTTTCCCGGATGATACAATATAGTGATATCATAATCTTTGAGCAATTCCAGCCATCTCCACTACCTCAATTTTAGATCCTTTTGCTTGAACAAATGTTGAAGGCTACGATGATCCATAAACACCTCACAAGATACGTCGTACAAGTAATGCCTCCAAATCTTCAAAGCATGAACTATGGCAGCCAGCTCCAAATCATGCACGGGGTAGTTCTTCTCATAAGGCTTCAACTGATGAGAAGCATAAGCAATAACTCTACCCTCCTGCATCAGTACACAACCGATCCCAACTCTCGAAGCATCACAATATACGGTATATGAACCTGAGGCTGATGGTAGAACCAATACTGGAGCTGTGGTCAAGGCTGTCTTGAGCTTTTGAAAGCACTCCTCACACTCGTCCGACCATACAAATGGAACACCCTTCTGAGTCAATTTGGTCAAGGGCAATGCAATGGATGAGAATCCCTGAACAAACCGGCGATAGTAGCCAGCTAACCCAAGGAAGATACGAATCTCTGTGAGTAAGGACGGTCTGGGCCAACTCTGAACCGCCTCTATCTTCTTTGAATCAACCTGTATACACTCGCTGGACACTACGTGTCCTAAGAAAGCCACTGAACCGAGCCAAAACTCACACTTAGAGAATTTTGCATAAAGCTTCTCCTCTCTCAATCTCTGCAATACAACTCGCAAATGTTCTGCGTGCTCTTCCTGACTACGCGAGTACACCAGAATATCGTCGATGAATACCACAACGAACTAATCTAGATAAGGCCGAAATACATTGTTCATCAACTGCATGAACACTGCTGGGGCATTGGTTAGCCCGAAAGACATAACAAGAAACTCATAGTGACCATATCTAGTCCGGAAAGCATTCTTAAGAATATCTGCATCCCTGATCTTTAACTGGTGATATCTTGAACGGAGATCAATCTTGGAGAACACTCGCGCTCCCTGAAGCTGGTCAAATAAATCATCGATGCGAGGCAAAGGATACTTGTTCTTGATTGTTACCTTGTTCAATTGCCTGTAATCGATGCACATTATCATCGTGCTATCCTTTTTCTTCACAAACAGAACCGGCGCACCCCAAGGTGACACACTACGCCGAATGAACCCCTTATCTAGGAGTTCCTGAAGTTGCTCCTTTAGTTCTTTCAACTTTGCTG
Source organism: Nicotiana obtusifolia (assembly GCA_002018475.1). Classification (NCBI taxonomy): domain Eukaryota; kingdom Viridiplantae; phylum Streptophyta; class Magnoliopsida; order Solanales; family Solanaceae; genus Nicotiana; species Nicotiana obtusifolia. Next base: position 25,737 of record MCJB01051931.1, read on the forward strand.
GCGCCATATGATACGGTGGAATAGAGATGGGCTAAGTGCCCGGCACTAGGTACCAAAATCAATATCCCTTCCAGTGGCATGCCCGGCAGGTCTGCAGGAAATACATCGGGAAACTCCCTCACAATAGGAACAGAGTCAATGCTTGGAATCTCAGCTCCAACATCCCAACAAACGCTAGGTATAAAAGGCAACCCTTCCCAACCATACGCTGGGCCTTTAAGAACGATATCACCCTACTAGGAACATAATCAGTCACGCCACGCCACTCGATCCGCGGTACACCCGGCATAGCCAGAGTAATTGTCTTAGCATGACAGTCTAAAATAGCACAACACAGAGATAACCAATCCATGCCCAAAATGACATCAAAGTCTACCATGCTTAATAGCAATAGGTCCACTCGGGTCTCCAGACCCCCAATAGTTATTACACACGACCGGTACACACGGTCTACAACAACAGTATCGCCCACCGTGGTAGACACATGAACAGGTAAAGAAAGAAACTTCCGGGGCATACCCAAATAATGAGCAAAATATGATGACACATATGAATAGGTGGAACCGGGATCAAATAATATAGAGGCATCATTGTGGCAGACTGAAACAATATCTGTCCTGCCTGGAATAGCATAGAATCGAGCCTGGCCACCGCCTGCTCGACCTCCCCCTCTGGGGAGACCTCTAGCTGCCTGACCTCCACCCCTAGCTGGCTGGGCTGGTGGTAGGGTAACCAGAGCAGAAATCGAGGGCTGACCCCTCTGCTGGGACGATCTAGCACCAAAGTGAGGACACTGCCTCCGCATGTGGCCTATCTCGCCACACTCATACAGCTCCCTGGTGCTCTGGCAAATGCACTCGGCATAGAAGGACCCTGGGCCGACGGAGTACGAGCTGGAAGGGCACTGAGTGATGACTGGCCCTACTGGAACCCATGATAACCACGGCCTGCAGATTCCCCACGGTACTCTGGACGAGCTAACTGAGAAGGCCTGAAGGAACGACCTCTACCCTGCTGGAATTGGACCCTCGAAGGAGTACTACTGTAACTGCCCGATCCTTGAGGCCTCTTAGCCTCCCTCTCCTCTCGCTCCTGATGGCGAACCATCTCAATCTCGCGAGCTATATCAACTACTTCCTCGAAAGTAGCACCCAATACTCTCTCCCTGGTCATAAGAATACGGAGATGATAGTTAAGGCCATCCACAAACCTCCTGATCCTTTCACGATCAGTCGGAACCATCCAGACAGCATGTCGAGCCAACTCAGAAAATCTTGACTCATATTGCGACATAGTCATATCCCCCTGTCGCAGCCATTCGAACTGTCTACGCAGCTCCTCTCTGCGGGACTGCAACATATACTTCTCCAAGAAAAGAGCGGAGAACTGCTGCCATGTAAGGGGCGCTGCATCAACCGGCCTACGCCTCTCATACGCCTCCCACCAATTAAAGGCAGCTCCCGTAAACTGAAATGTGGTAAATGCCACACCACTAGACTCAAGAATCCCGGCTGTTCGGAGCATACGCTGACACTTGTCAAGAAAACCCTAGGCATCCTCCCCTCAGCACCACTGAATGACGGAGGCTGGAGTCTGCCAAACCTCTCAAGACGACGTTGCTCATCATCTGGCATAACTGGTACTATGAATTCCTGAGCTGGTGCAGCCGGCTGGGCAAGAGGTTCCCCCGGCATCTGAAGTCCCTGCACTACTTGCTCAGGTGTACGGGCAACAGGGGTCTAATTGCCTCCCCCGGCCTGTGAAGTAGTTGCGCCTATGGTGGCTATAACCGCCTGAGCCAGGCCAGTGCAAACTGATAAGATCTGGGCCAAGGTCTCCTGAAGACCTGGAATCACAATTGGCACAGTCGGTGCCTGAGCCGGTGCCGCTGGAGCCTGATCTTGAGCTGGGGCAGCGGGTGGATCAACAGATGCTGCCCTCGCTGCTCTACCTCTACCATGACCACGATCGCGTCCTCGGCCTCTGGTGGTCTCAGTGGGTGGTACTGGTGGTCGTCCACCTCGTCCGGTAGTTCGCGACCTCACCATCTATGAGAGAATAGGATAACAGAAATTTAGTGCTCGGATCAACAAGTTCGCACGACAAGAATTTCAAGAATAAGGATTTTTCCTAGAAACGTTCTGCAGCCTCTCGAAGATAAATACAGACGTCTCCGTACCGATCCGCGAGACTCTACTAAACCCGCTCATGACTTGTGAGACCTATGTAACCTAGGCTCTGATACCACCTTGTCACGACTCGAATCCCAAACCCGATCGTGATGGCGCCTCTCGTGAAGACAAGGCCAGCCAATTAGAACTATAACTCGATTTAAGCAGTTATGACAGTACTTACATATTTTAATAACAGCAAATTGCGGAAACATAGCTAACCATCCCGACAACAGCCAAAACCGGGGTATCACAATGCCATGAGCAACTAATGAAATCCTAATAATAAGATTACTATTACAATATCTCTGGCACAATTGTTTGAAGAAAGTGGAAACAACAAGATAAAAGAGATACGGGGCTGCGGACGCCAACAGCTACCTCGCAGTCTCTGAATCACCGCTCTGACAGTCATAGTCAATGCCTCGGAGGGAATCAATGACGCCTGAATCTGCACACATGGTGCAGGGAGTAATGTGAGTACTTCCAACTCAGTGAGTAATAATCATAAATAATGGCGGAAAGCAGAAACAACACACAAGCACAAGGCAATCCATATTGAAGCAATAAAACATCATTAAAACAGTAAATCGGTGAAAATCAAGTAGAAACTCCTTTCAACAGGTGAAACAAGTAAGTCTTTCAAGTAGATGACGTGAAGTAGAAGAAAACATTTAAAACCGCCCCTCGGGCTCAGTATCTTTTAAAAACACGCCCCTCGGGCAATATCATAAAACAGTATCAGCCCCTCGGGCATATCACATGGTACAACATCGGCCCCTCAGGCTCATCACATCACAATATCAGCCCCTCGGGCTATATTTCACATCACACTGGGTACCCTGCGCTCACTGGGGGTGTACAGACTCCGGGAGGGGCCCCTTACGGCCCAAGCGCTATATCATATCTCGTGGAGGTATGCCACCTGATCCCATTATATCTCGTGGCGGTGTGCCACCCGATCCAATTTACATCATATCCTGTGGCGGCGTGCCACCCGATCCCATTATATCTCGTGGCAGCGTGCCACCCGATCCAATTTACATCATATCCCGTGGCGGCGTGCCACCCGATCCAATTTATGTCATTGAAAATGTCATTTAAATCTCAAAACTGAGTAAAAGTGACTGAGTTGTAAAACAGTAGAAAACAACATGACTAAGTTCAAGTATTGAATCAAAACAGTGAGGAAACAGTTATAATACCCCCGAAGGGTTCATATAACCGACACGAAGCCCAAATATGGCAATCAGCCCAAATCATGATGATATCAAATAAGTCTCAATCAAATATGTAGTAAAAATCATCAATTGGGACGGACCAAGTCACAATCCCCAGTAGTAAACGACCCCACGCTCACCATTGAGCTATTCCTCACCTTAATATAGCACTACGATGTGCAATCCGGGGTTTCAAATCCTCAGGACATCATTTACAATCACTACTCACCTCGAACCGGCTAAATCCTTAGCCTGTGACGCCTTTTCCCTTCGAATTGGCCTCCACGTGCGTCGAATCTATCCAAAAGTAGAACTAATACGTCACAATGTGCTGGGGTAACAAAGCCCATGCAAAAACAATCAATAAATACTAAGAAATTCCGAAATTAGCAAAACCCGAGCCCCGGGCCCACTTCTCGAAATTCAGTAATTTTCACCTCAACGGGTTCCTTATCTTCCCACGAGTTCAACCATACTAGATTTATCGACTTCCGACATCGGTTCGACCTCCAAGTCTTAAAATCTAAACTTAAGGGTTTTCCACAATTTTCTCCGACTTAAATCACCAATTACATACTAGAATGACAATATATTTGGATAGTTTGACCAAGATTGAGTTAGTAACACTTACCCCGATGTTTCCCTTGAAAATCTTCCAAAAACTCCCTTCAAGTTTAGTTGCAATCCAAGTTCTATGGCTCCAACTATATTCAAGATGGCCAAAACTCCTTCTTTTAAGAATTTGTCCAAGAAAATCTCCTTTGGATATAGTTTTGAGGTTGATTTGCTGTGATTTTATGGTGTTTGAAGGTGATCCTCTTCGTGCTAACAAAAATGGATTTTGCATGGCAAATGGGTACTGATTTCTATTTAAAAAGGGGTCAAAAATTGAGACAAAAACGCCACTGTCAGGCTTAAAATGCGATCGCATATCTGTCGCATAACAGATATGCGGTCGGCATTTTGGACGCAACCATCGCAGATTGTGCCCTAGTCTTCATCGCAAATTCAGTGTGAGGCATAGTTTGCGGTCCACATTTCAAGAATGCGATCGCATTCTCTACCGCATTCTTGTCGTTAATTTTTACCCAAAACATTGTGTAGGTCTGCGGTCTCAATGTGTCAGATATGCGGTCCGCATTTCAGAAATACAACCGCATTCTTGACACAAATCTTGCCCAGAAATCTGTTCGAGTTTGCGACCTCACTGTAGGATATGCGGTCCGCATTTGAGAAATGCGGCCGCATTTTGACTCTGGTTTTTCTGCAGATTTTTCATTCCAACGATGAAATGGTCCGTTTAACCACCCAAAACTCACCCGAGGCCGCTGGGACCTCAACCAGATATACCAACCTACCCCATAACATTATTCAAACTTGTTCCGACCTTCGAAACGCTCAGAACAACCTATCAACACCAATTCGCGTCGGATTCAAGCCTAAGGATTTCAAATATCTTCTAAATCGCTCTTTTGATCTAAACCCAACCAAACCACGTCCGAATGACCTAAAATTTTGCACACAAGTCCTAAATCACATATCGAAGCTACAGCAACTTTCGGAATTCCATTCCGACCCTCGGATCAAAATCTCACCTATCAACCGGAAATCGCCAAAATTCTAGCTTCACCAATTCAAGCCTAATTCTACACCGGACCTCCAAAACCAATTACGATCACGCTTCTAAGTCATAAATCACTTTTCAAAACTAACCGAACCATCGGAACTCACATCCGAGCCCTCTAACTCTTAAGTCAACATCCAGTTGACTTTTACAACTTAAACCTTCTTGAAAGAGACTAAGTGTCTCATTTCTTAGCACATCTACTCCGAACGCAAACTATTCAACGTAATTACATAAAACACGGATAACGAAGCATAATAAGGTAGAAATGTGGAAAACTAAGCGGTAACTCATTAGACGACTAGCTGGGTCGTCACATATCTATGCTACAATTGTCGAATATTATAACTGAGTATGTGATTTAATATGGGTATATATTACAATATTGTGTAAATAAAAAATAAAAGTACATTGTAGTATTTATTATTACTATGAATTATTATTATTTTCAAATTAGGCGTGTTGTTTGTTTAAAGATATTTTCTTACTCGTCCTAATGTACTTAAATGTGTGGTTTACATTTTTTGAAATAAAGAGTTAGGTTACAAAAGAGGAGTTGTGATGACCCGATAGGTCATTTATAATTTTAATATTCATTTCTGTGTTTAAAAACCTAGGTTAGTTCCTTTTATCCTTCCTCGATTTTGCTTGTGGAGTACGTGTCTTTTTTCATAAGGTTTTTATGTGAAAAATTGATTAAAATGTGAAATTGTACCTTAAAACTCATTTTAATTGACTTCGATTAATGTTTAAAGCAAACAAACCTTGATCAGTGTTTTGTCAGCCCCGGTGGATCCGTATCGTGATTTAGAATTTGGGCGTGTGCCCAGAATCGAATTCGAAAGTCCCTAACTGGATTTATCATAATTTGTTGAAAACTAGAAGTTTAAATGTTTAAAAAAATTCCGAATTTGACTGTAGTTTGACTTTATTGCTACCAGATCCGGATTTGAATTTTGGAATTTGGTATAAGTTCATTACTGTATTTATGACTTGTCTGTAAATTTTGGTGCAAAACAGCGTTGATTTGACTTGATTCGGTCGCCGGTTGAAAAGTTGCATGTTCTTAAGTTTCATTGAAAATTTTATTCATTTTGATGTCTGATTCGTAGTTCTAGGTGTTATTTTGGTTCTTTGATCGCGCGAGTGAGTTCATATGATATTTTTTTACTTGTGTACATGTTTAGTTTGGAGCTCGAGGGGCTCGGGTGAGTTTCGGATAGGCTACGGACGTTTTGAACTTAAGAAAATTTTTGGTTTTGGCTTCTGCTGTCATCTAGTGTTTTCTTCTTCGCGATCGCGAAAAGTAATCTAGGCTGGGGGAATTTTTTTTCATCGCGAATGCAATGGCTTGTACGAGAACGCGGGCAGCCTTTAGCAAACGCATAAGGTTGAGGGACCTGAGGAGGAGGCCTGTGATTTGCTCTACGCGAACGCGTGCACTGGCTCGCGAATGAGAAGGCCTGGGGGCAGCAGCCTTCGCGAACGCATGAGTAAACTCGCAAACGTGTAAGTAAACTCGCGAATGCATAGGCCATTTGGGCCACTGTGTATTGCGAACGTAGCAGGCCCTTCGCGAACGCGAAGAAGGCCTGATGCCCAGACCTTAAAACATTTCAAAGTCGGGATTTCACTCATTGTTCGCCATCTTTTCATTAGAGTTCGGCCTAGAGGCGATTTGGAGGAGAAATTTCATCACTCTTTCATAGGTTAGTATACTTTAACTTATTTTCTTCCATTTTCATCATAACCCATTAATTTCTAGCTTTAATCTTTGTTCTTTCATGGTAGAAAATTAAGGATTTGGAAAAAATTGGGGGTTTTGTAAATTTTGGATTTAGACTTCAAATTGGGGTCGGATTTCGAAATTAATTACATAATTGGGCTCGGGGGTGAATGAGTAAATAGGTTTTGGTCTGAATCTCAGGTTTTGACCAAGCGGGCCCGGGGTTGACTTTTATTGACTTTTTGTAAAAAGTGTAAAAATCTTAACTATATGTATATTAATTTAATTCCCTAGCATTATTTGATGTTATTGAGTCGATTTTGGTTAGATTCGAGTGGTTTGGAGGCGGATTTTAGAGGAAAGGCCCTGGTAAAGCTTTGATTTGCTTGCTGAGCGGGTAAGTATTGGGTTTAACCTCTATTTGAGGGAATTAGAAACCCTTGAGCTTTGTGCTATGTGAAATTCATGTGTAGCGGCGTATATGCAAGGTGACGAGTGTATATACGCTGGCAAAACACTTGTTTCCCTGCTTTTACGTATTTCTTTAGTTATTGTATTCCATGGCTAACTGTTACATGCTTTAAATGCTTCCCATTCCTTTATTTGCTACTTGTTATTTATTATTCTCGCGTTAAAAATACTAGATTCTCTCATGCTTCTATGATTAACTGCACTTGCTTTAATTGACTTACTTGTACCCTTTAGTTGTCATTTATTTGACTTGTCTTACTGCTTAGTTTAATTATAGCGAATTCTTAAATTGTGACGAGATTTCTTTTCTAGTTCTGCTTCATATTTGTTAATCATAGAGATTCTTGTGATTCGAGATGTTAAATTGATTGCACTTATTGATTTATTTATATTGTACGGTGGGATTGGATTGCGCGCCGCAACAAGTGAAATAAGGGTGGATTGATACGGTAAAATAAGGGAGAATTTATATTGATACGCTGGGATCGGGTTGCGCGCTGCACCAAGTGAAATAAGGGTGGATTGGTATGGTGAAATAAGGGAGGATTATGATATTGACTCTGATTATATGGTGGGATCGGGTTGCGTGCCGCAACATATATTTACTTATTATTATTGATATTTACATGGTGGAATAAGGGAGGATAGTGTTATACGGTAGGATCGAGTTGCGTGCCGCAACAGTTTATGTGTTTTCTATTCCTTATTGTGTTATGTTGGCTTCGGTACTTTAGTACGAGACTCTAAGGATTGGTATTTCTGATATTTACTGATTTTCTTTGAGGATTGAGTTATTTTCATGATTTAACTATCTTATTTCTTTTCCGTATTTTTTTTCCTATCATTATTTTATACTTCGTATAGGTTATTTTAAGTGACCCGCCTTAGCCTCGTCACTACTTCGTCGAGGTTAGGCTCAGCACTTATAGAATATATGGGGTCGGTTGTACTCATACTACATTCTGCACTTCTTGTGCAAATTTTGGAGTTGGTCTCAACGGCGGTCAGTAGATTGCTCGGGTTGACTATCAATACGGAGATTTGAGGTACAACTGCTCAGCGTTCGCCGCCCTGAAGTCTACGTCTACCTTATCTTAGTTGTGTATTTTCTTTCAGACAGCTTTACTTTTATTCAAACATTTATCTGTATTATTTTAGTAGCTCGTGCACTTGTGACACCAGATTCGGGGTTGTACTAGATATTTCAGTTGTTATGGTTTTCCATACTTACTTCAGATATATTTCAGTTATTTTGGTTTCTTTATTATTATTTAATTTAAACTGTTAAAAATGAATAAACTATTCTAGTGTTGGCTTGCCTAGTAAGTGAAATGTTAGCACCATCACGATCCCGAGGGTGAGATTTTCGGATCGTGACAGGGGTATGGTCAAGCCCCCAAGGGCCAGAATGTTGATAAACTTGTGGTTTACATTGTATAGTAAACTTTAGTATTTAAATATTTAAGGAATAAATTATATAACCTAAATATTAGGAGTTTCAACAAAGTATCAAATCAGGAAATATTAAATACCAAATTATAGTGAATTTCGAAGTCTTACATATAAGAAATATTATTAATTTACACTGTTATCCATTGTGAATTAGTTTTCAAAGGTAAAAAAGCTAACGATATTTTCTTAAGTGGTGTCGTGCTTTTAATATAATACTAGCTTTAGTATACGTGCATTTGCACGTGTGCTTAGCGTCAATCAATAAAATATTTGTATTGGAAAAACATGTAAATCAAATTATCAAATGCTATATTTTAAAATGTAAGTTAATATTTTACAATAAGTAACTTCTTACGTAGAAAAGTATAAGCAGTTGTTATTTGTTTAAATGAATACCATAAGAAAGAAAAATAATTAATATCAACTCACTTAGAATATATTTCGTCTTTGTAATATTTTATCCTTATTGTTTAATGTTCGCATTTTTAACGATTTAACTCTTAATACTATATTCTAACCGATTTGTATGATGAATTTCGAAAAGAATGACGTGAATTTTTCGCAAATGACTTTTTGGTTAATTACGACTTAATTATTTCTTCTTAACGTTAAACAGAATATATTTTTTGATTCAAAATATTAATATTAGCTCATCCCATATTTTAAATTTTAACTGTAATTATAATTTTTATCCAATAGGAATTTTATGTTCAGTGTAATAGAAAATCGCTATGACATAACACCTTTGGATTTTTATGTTAGTATGTTAGTACAACCCTTACTGTGATTGAATCTTACTAATATTTCTCTTTCTTTTATATTCATAAAATTAAAATATTTTTTTAGTTAAGCTTGATACTTGAAATTTTTTTTAAAAATGGAATTGACTGAGAGTACTATGTTTGTGATTGCTTATAAACGTTCTTACTCCCAAGCATGATTTAATGAAAAAAGATTAGTTGATATTAAAAGTCTAAATATAAGAAAAATAATCGGATTACTATTTTATTATTTAAAAGAAATACTGATAAACCTTGAAAAAGTACTCCTAAAGCTGAGAAAAAGAGAAAAATAAGGACTCTTAAACCAAGAAAAGGAAAATAACGACTACTAAACCTAAACTTTTACAACAAAGAAAATACTCGTAAGCCCAATATTAAAAAAATAATCGTGAAATGCTTTGAATTCAATATCCTAAATCTAAACAGAGTTTATACGAAGGATTCCAATTCAATAATACTGTATGATTTTTTGATCAAAGTCCTAAGTGTTAGACAAATAATTAAGTGATCATTTCAAAATATTAAGAAAATAATTAAATAATTATTCCTATAATTAAGGAAAATAACTTAAAATTACTATTTTGTCCAACGTAAAAGCTAGTTTTTTAAAGGGTAAAAAAGATGAACGATTGCGCGTGAACACTATCTCAATGAGTATGAACTATTAAAATGTTTCATAAAATTCTATTAAAAGTTGTGTTTGAGTGAAATAAATGCTAAATAAAAAAAATATAAGTTCTAGAAAATAGTAATTGTTGAACCTATCTAGCTAACACAGTAAACAGAGAACGATAAGCCCTCAATCATGTCAGTCAATATATTCAACTTAAAAATCATTACAAATTTTATAATATCATTACTTTAATTTCACAAATTATGATTCTTCTTTTTTAGTTTTAGCAAGAACACAGTAACCCTTGAACATTTAAGTTATTTCGTAAAATTTTATTTGAAAAGTTATATATTCTTAATTTCATTCTAAAAAACACAAATAAAGTCAACTAACTCACAAAAGATGCCTTTTTTTCTCGCCAGAAAGTACCAATTATGCTATTACTTTAATCAATAAGAAAAAAATATAGATTATTTTTAACAAATTAGTACAGAACTAAGCGTCTATGATTGTAATAAAATTACATGCAATTTACGGGTTCTAAAAAAGATTATGTTAATACTATTCTAGAAGCAGCAAAAATATAAAATTGATATTAAAATTAAAATTATGTTTAGTTCTACATGTTAGACAAATATTTTAAACGTAGATTTACTTCTTGAAGAAAAAAAATTAGTTGTTACAAAAAGTATAAAAGTTGGTATGCAGATTAATTTTCACTATGTGGCAATAAACTCTATATACTCTCTCTACAAAATTTTAGGTTGAGAATATTTATTTTTCAAATTCAAAACATGACAACTAACGAAAAAGTTAGTTTTCAAAATAATTCCAACTAACACTAATATTTTTTTCGAAACCAAAACCTTCGTTATTTTCTGATAAATACAACATTTGGCTTTGTTCTGTTATACTTTTAAGCTTCATAATTTATTAAGGATGTTTTGGTTTGTTTGTATTAATTATGTATATTGAAAGTTCTTTGTGTGGAATTAAGATTATTTATTCTATATGGAAGAAACATAATTACAATTACAAGCTAGTAATTATTTTATTCAATTCAAATAAGGAAAGAATTTACACCAAAAAAAAAAAAGCTTACTTAATTTTACATTCCTAAATATTAGGACTTTGTAAATAGTTCAAATAAGAAAATATTTAATAATTATAATTTTAGTTGATTGCAAAGTCTTAAATATTAGGAAAATAAAAAGTCCTAACTATTAGGGAAGTAATTAAATTACTATTTTGTCTAGTGTGAAATGTAATTTTAAAGGGTAAAAAAAACGAACGATATTTTATTAACGATCTTCGTACTTTTAATATAGTATAGAAGATAATAGACAGATTTTCATGATATATATACGTGGTGGGAGGAGATTTTCTCTTTATGTAGGATATATATTTTTATAGATAATGTTTTAATTAGGTCCCTCTCCTTCGTATTTTGAATATGTAATTAATTTACAACGATAATGTCAATGTCAAACCTCGTGCACTACTTCGAGGCAATTTTCTTGAAGAAGAAATAATTATTTAACTACCAATAGAATAAGAATTAATCAACGTATTAATTACGATCACAAACAGTAGAATAAATAGTTAGTAATAAAGAATTGGATAAAATCGTAGACCATAAATATTTTGATAACAACATAATCGACATACGCAACCTTCTTGTTAATTTTCTAACATGCATTAATATGATTGTCATTGAATTGTACACTACTTAGAACTTAATCATAAATAATAAATAAAAACAAAGTCAACTCCTGGATTTTACAAGTATAATATGGCCACCTATGTTGGTCCTTCTTTCAAGACTCTCAAGCACGCCGGGTTCTCCGATTCAGTTAGGTCTATAATTTTGAAATTTAATCGATAAAAGAAAATTTTACAATCACCAACTCAAACCATTGTCGAGTCCTACTCAGCAGAATAAGAAGGAACCTGTGATGATCCCAAAGGGTCATCACTTGTTGTTAGATTGAATTCAGTGTTCCGAGGCTTAAAACCTCTTTTTTTTTTACCTCACCTCGATTTGCATGTGCAATCCATATAATTTTTCAGAACGTTTTTATGTGAAAAGATTAAAATGTGAAATAGAGCCTTAAAACTCAAGTAAGTTGACTTTCCATCAACATTTTTAGTAGACGGACCTGTATAAGTATTTTGATAGTTCAAGTAGGTCCGTATCGTGATTTAGGACTTGGGCGTATGTCCGGGATCAAATTTTGAGGTCCCGAGCTCAAGTTATAGCCTTTTAATGGGAAAAAAAATAAAGATTTCTTCACATCCTAACTAATCACCCATGATCTGCTCACCCCAATCCCTCATTTCCCTAACTCCCTAACTCTTCCCCCACTTTTCATGTCTCTCACCCACTTTACACTTGCACACACACTCAATCCCTCTTCTTCACTTTTAAAAACCCTAACCACTGTCTCTCTCTCCCTCTTAAAAAGAAGTTCCAACATAGTGGACGCCCAAAGCGAAGCAGTGGTTATACAGTAGTGAATGTTGTCATTTGCACACAAAAATCACAAAAATGGTTCATATGAAGCAACAAAAACAGTTTTGTCAAGAATCCAAAGTTTGGATCCAGAGAATGCTTCAAAAATCATGGGTTATATACTAATACAAGACCAAGGAGATAAGGAGATGATAAGGCTAGCATTTGGTCCAGAAACTGTGTTGATCTCTCTCATCAAGCATGTAAAAAAAAAATCATTAGGACTTCCATCGAACAGTTCATCTGCACTTTCAACACCTTCATCTCCTTCACCGTTTATTCACGTTCCAAACCCCAATAAATTCAACCCATTTCCCCATTCATCACCAAGAATCATTATACCAAATAATGGTTTTCAATCTTTGCCTTCATCACCTTGGTCTGGTGGGTCCCCACTGTTTTCGAGAAGTCCAAGACCAGTGTCATATGCTACTGTAGTGAATGGTCCGAACTCAAATACTACTTCTGGTTCTTTATATTCTTCTCTAACATTACCCTTTTACGAGCCAAGTGAAGAGTACTGCAATATTCAATTTCAAGATCAGTTGTCATTTCTAAATGAGTCGTTTCTTGAGGAAAACAGCAATCAAAATGGTGTTTTTCTTTGTGAGTCCCATGATAATAATGGGGGGTTTGGTGGTTGGAGGCCTTGCATGTATTATACAAAAGGAATTTGCAAGAACGGAAATAGTTGTAAGTTTCTGCATGGTGGATTTGGCGAGGAAAATACTCCTAGTAGTGTTGAGTATTTTGATGAGATTTTTGCATGTGAAAGCTTTACAGCAACGACAGAGATTTATGGCTTCTGATCATCATCATTATCATTCATTTGGTTGCAAAGAAGGTAAGTATCCGGTCTAACCTTAGCTTGAGGGATTAAGATTTGTGTCCTATTTGTTAATTGCTTCTTGTTGAGTACGACGTATAGGCATGGTGACGAGTATCTATACGTTGGTGTCGAGCATGACCGTGAATCTTAAATGGATAGTTGTTGTGTTCTTAATGATACTACGAAAGCCTTAATTGATGATTCTCGATGTTGAGCAAGCATTCAGTTTATTTATTGTAGACTTATTTATAATTGAGTATTGGCATTAGTTGAGCTAAGTAGAAGTTGAGTTAAGATTGGTTATAGCTGATTTTCCTTTGCCGAGATGTTTGCTTTGATATTATTGTTCCCTTGTTGGAAAGTTATTATATTGCTTTAGTTCCCTTGCCGGGATGTTTGCTTTGATATTATTGTTCCCTTGCTGGGAAGTTATTATATTACTTTTGTTTCCTTGCCGGGATTTCTTGTGATTTTTGTGATGATTTGAAACGGGAGCGGGTGGTACACCTACCACAAGATATAATAAAATGGGAGCGGGTGGCACGCCTGCCACAAGATATAATGAAATGGGAGCGGGTGGCATGCCTACCACAAGATATAATAAAATGGGAGCGGGTGGTACGCCTACCACAAGATATAATGAAATGGGATCGAGTTGCACGCCTGCAACAAGATGAAACTGAAAGTGAAAGTTGCTTGTATTTCTTTTTATTTGTATTAGAATTTAATTTGTAGTTTCCTTATTATTCATTGATGATCTGTTTTTATCTGCTACCCGAAGCATGTTTCCCTTCCCCAGCTTTAATTGTTTAATTATTTCTATCTTTCTGTTGTAGATGTATATATTTTTTTTTATATATATAATTGCACAGGTCTATCTGGATTCTGGTCCTAGCCTCGTCACTACCTCGCCGGGGTTAGGCCAGGCACTTACCAGCACATGGGGTCGGTTTGTGTTAATACTACACTCTACACTCTTTTGTGCAGATCTTAGTGCTGTAGATTTCGGATCGTAGGGAGCTTCCAGCTTCTTGCTTATCAGGCGACCCAAGGTAGTCCTGCAGGCGTCCGCAGACCTTGGTGTCTCCCGTTATCTATTTTCCCTGTTTCTTTTATGTAGACCCAGAGACAGTACTTTGTTATTTCTTTCAGACCTGTATTTGTAGTACTCTTAGACAATCTGTGAAGCTGTGACACTAAATCTTGGGTAGTTCATTAAGGAGATTTTATTAGCGATATTTTAAAGTCTGAAATTTTATCCATTCCGCTCGTTAATTTATGTTGTTCTTAAATTGTTGGTTTCTAGTTGAAATGAGTTTAAAAATGGAACATGGCTAATAATTCGGTTGATTGGCTTGCCTAGCTTTCACTGGTAGGCGCCATCACGACTCCCGAGGGTGGGAAATCCGGGTCGTGACAAGTTGGTATCAGAGCTCTAGGTTACATGGGTCTCACAGTTCACAGACAAACTCGGTAGAGTCTGAGGGATCGGTACGGAGACGTCTGTATTTATCCCCCAGAGGCTACAGAGTTAGGAAAAACTTCACATTTGTTCTTTCTTGTCGTGCGGTTTTGTTTCTCAATGCTAATTGTATTTCTACTCTGTTCTACCGAGATGGCGAGAACACGCGCTTCCTCATCTACCGCTCAGCAGCCCGAGCCCCCAGCAGCAGCTCCCACGAGGCTCTCAGGAACATGGGTATTGTTGAGACCAATGGGGTAGATTTTGCTACATTTCGCCTGTCTGGATCCGCCAAGACTTGGTGGAGGGATTATTGCTTAACTAGGCCAGCCGGGTCGCCATCTTTGACTTGGGAGCAGTTTACAGCGTTGTTTCTGGAGAAGTTTCTCCCCGTTACTCAGTGAGAGGCTTATCGGAGGCAGTTTGAGCGCCTCCAGCAGGGTTCCATGACGGTTACCCAGTATGAGTCCAGATTCATCGATTTGGCTCGGCATGCTCTCATCATACTTCCTACAGAGAGGGAGAGGGTGTGGAAGTTTATTGACGGTCTTATTCAACCGATTCGTCTTCAGATGGTTAGGGAGACTGGGAGTGATATTACTTTTCAGGAGGCGGTCAATGTGGCCCGCAGAGTTGAGATAGATTTCGATTTGATGCAACATGTGAGCAACGAAGTATGAGGAACGACATGGCAGGAAGTGTTTCGCGGTGGGTGAAGTACTAGCAGGCCAAGTATGAGAAGCAGAGGTTGAAAAGTTGCTTAAAGGAGATGGTTTAACCGAAACAAGAGTGACAAATTAGCATATGGATTCTATGGTAGGATAGCCGCGTGCCTTGAGAAAGTGTAGAACGGTTTGGGAATCGTGATAGAAGGTGATTTGGCCTACGTATTTTATTTGGAGTGATGGTTGTTGTACGAAGAAAGATTGAATATGGCGGAAAGGAGTTTGTTTAAAATGAATAGGGGTGTGAAGATCTGATTATCGTTTCAGGTGCAATATGACTTGAGTTCGTAAAGTATTGTTGAACTATCAGTTGATGTCAATAGGGAAGGAGCAGACTTATACAGCTGGTGGGCGAGAATGACCTCAGGAGAATTTGCTGATTTCGCGGTAGTCGTACCCAGTGCAGCGTCGTTAGAAGATGTCGGTAAGGAATTCCACAGGTGGGTTATCTCCTGTGAGCAGGTTAGCGGTGGCGTGATGTTGACGAAGCTTCTGCGAGGTATATTACTTGCTACCCAGTAAGAGGTCGAGTGCGCGACTACGGCTTGTGATCCAGGATGTTCATGAAAAGCTTAACAAAAGACTTCGAGAAGTCTGCTGGTTTAATGCTGCGAGATCATGGAAATTGAGAAGGTGGAATCGTCGTGGGCTCTACATTATGTGACGGTGGCTTAGAATTAAGTGGGGGGAGCCCCACCGTTTACAATTGGGTCGCGTGGTTGTCTGCTTGTGCGGTTTCTGGTTATCTTCGGGACTAGGTCAGAGTGATTGAATCTCGATAATGGTCCTAGTGGGTTCAAGAATTACAGTGCAATGCCTAAGAATTTCGGGTCTGATGTGTGGTTAAGGATCGGGTCTTCACATTGGATTGCAAACAAAAGTTGGAATATTCTATGTTACCATCAGGTATACGGTGCAGTATTGGATGAAAGGAAGAAATAGCTTCGGATTCGCAGAAGGTCTTGCAGGATGGGTGTACCAGTCTGAAATAATAGAGTAGCACTATTCTTATTTTGATTTGATTCCGATTATTGAGGTGAAAGCTCCTTTCATACTCCTTATATGGTGAGTTGTGAATTTGCACTCTACTACTGTGTTTATCCCTGTTGAGAGATTTTTGATGGTCTTAGTCGTGTCTATCATTTTTGTCTTTTACACTATTGAGGGCTATGAGTCCAAAAGTGACTTTCTGTTACTCACTACAGTGGGTTTTGATGTAATTTCGGCATAATTGATTAAGGCTTTATGAATTATATGCCCTACTGTGGGAGTTCATTATGTGTCGTGATTTTGATTAAAGGAAATATATATATATATATATATATATATATTTTTTTTTTTTTTTTTAAG
>MCJB01051932.1:3709-34623 GCA_002018475.1 Nicotiana obtusifolia
ATGAATTTCACCTACCTTAAACCACTTCCATCGATCTTCAATCTCATCCTCAAGCACCGGTTTAGGATTCACAAGTAACAATCGAGCTAGTTTGAGTATAGCTCCCAAGCATTCATTAAACGCCTGACTTACGCTCCATCCCGATCTAATATAATCAACCTTGATAGATCTATTCTTCTCATGATGAGCCAAGATATTTAAAAACATTGCTAGCTTTTCACTACTTGACATATATTTACCATCAGTCAAACCTCCGATATCCTTAGTTAAAAGAACTAAAGCATGAAAGGTATTTCTATCCATTCTTAATTTATCGATACATACACTGTCACTATCATTTATGATACAACTTAAGTGAGAAATAATTTTTGGAACTCGAACACTCATTCGGTATCTAATCTCACGCCAATTTCTGCGTCGTCTTCTCAGAGAATGACCATGAATAGCCGTAAAAATGCAAATAAGGACAACAAGAAATTGTTGGCATATTAGCTCCTCAAGAATGATATATTCAGTAGCCGACAGTGGTTGAAGATCCATAATAACACCTAATTTTTCGTAAAAATGGAAAGAATCAAGATACATAATATGAGCACAAAATCTAAATTTTTTAACTACTTAAAGTTCCAATACACAGAATACTAGTTGAATTTTCAAGCACATCAATGTTCCAATACACCCGTTTCGAAACATTTGGGCATAAGAATGAAAGAAAAGAAGACCACCTTGATAAAAGTTCTAACCTTGTATGAAAAGAAAATAGATGGAGGCTAATGGTAAAATGTTCTTCAGTCAACCCTTCACCTTCTCCATCACCACAGAAGAGACAGCCCGCCAAAGAGGAGAAATTCCTGCCAAAGAGCAGATTATGTAGCCAAAGAGTAGATTGTGTAGCCAAAGAGTAGACTAGCGTATGTGCTGTAGCCAAAGATCAGAATAATAGCCAAAGAGCAATAGCGTATGTTATCTATATAAAGAAAAAGGGTTTGAAGGGCGATTTAGTAATTTTAAGTCTTATCCATGTATTAATTAATCCAGGGATTAGTAATCCCTTGCTTTACTTCGTATTAGTTAATCCCTCATATGAGGTATAACTAATCCATGCATTAGGTAGGAGTAAATTGAATTGACCAACCAAACATGGTATTGGACGGATTAAATTTTTATACGGGGATTATTCTACTTAATACGGCCTACCAAACGACCCCTTAGTATATATATACTATTCTATACTATGCACTAAGCATTAGTGCATTAGCTAAAAGTATATCGAATATAGCTTTTATATATATAGTATAATATAGTAGTGTATTTCATATACTAAGTGTATTGCATATACTAAGTGTATTATACAATACATCCTATATATATCAAGTTATATATATACACACACTTAGTATATGCAATACACTTAGTATATATATACATATATAACTTGATATATAGTACGCTATACTATATATAGAGTATAGTGTATTGTATAATACACTATACAATACACTTAGTATATGAAATACACTTACTATATATACTACACTTAGTATTCATGCTTATATATGTATTCATGTTCTTATATATGTATAGTTATATATATATATATATATATATATATATATATATATAGTATAATATAGTATATATATACTAATATATTGCACGCACGCTCCGTAATACACTTAACTGCATATTAATCCCTTGTATTACAAAAGCGTTAATGGCTTGCATTTATATTATTTAGACATGCAGTAAATACAAAATTGAGTTTAATTTTGGTAAAATCTTAACAAGAAAGCGACCAATTTTGGTCGCAAATATATATACTTTTATATTTGCGACCAACGTTGGTCCCCAAAAGAAAATCTGATTTATTTTAATTTTCCAGATAAGCGACCGACTTTAGTCGCTTATATCCCCATAAAATTCCTTCCAATAAGCGACCAACATTGGTCGCCAAATTAAAATCTGATTTAATTTAATATTCCAGATAGGCGACCAACTGTGGTCGCTTATTTCCCCATAAAATTTTCCTTCAATAAGCGACCAACTTTGGTCGCTAATATTAAACGTGGGTCCAGTTTTGCGACCAAAGTTGGTCGCCAATTGTGAATTTTCTTTGACCAGATTGGTCTGACCAGTCCAGTCAAAATGTTGACGAATTTAGCGACCAATTGGCGACCAACTTTGGTCGCTAATTGCTTTAAGTTTTTTTTTTCATTTTTTTTTTCTAATTTGGCGACTAATGTTGGTCGCTTTTTGTGACAGACCAACGTTGGTCGCTAATTTTTGGTCCCTAAAATCCTGATTTTTAGTAGTGCTTGATCATCGCAATGTATGTATATAGGTACCAATATTTTGGGCTGAGATGAAATTTCTTCAAAAAATTCCGGAGCCATTCAACTTCTTCACCGACCTTGTCTAAGGCTATAAACTCAGTCTCCATTGTAGAGCGGCAATGCACGTTTGTTTGGACGATTTCCAAGACACTACTCCTCCATGGATTGTAAAAATATATCCACTTGTGTTAGGTTGTCCCGGTGATCCAATTTGCATCACTATGCCCCTCAATAACCGCAGAATACTTATTATGTTGCAATGCATAATCATGGATGTATTTTAAATATCCCAAAACTTATTTTATTATCATGACAATTCAATGTGAACTTTCTTATGTCGTAGACTAATACGTTTTGGCTTTCTATTGCCTATTAGATTATTGACTACAATTAATGTAGCAATAATATATTATACCAACGGCTGGAATCATTAATATTAGTTATGGCCACAACCTTTTAATATATAATACATTTCGCAATCACTCCGCTATTTTCAAGCATTTGTATACTATTTATTCATACGTCTATATTATATGCAAATTATAGCACCTTCATTCATGAAACAAATAACTTACAATGGATTTTGTTCATGTTCACCGGTTGGTTCACCTCATTATAGACCAGCGTCTTAATTCATTCGTTCATGAACGGTCATATTTATACAAAACATACAAATGCACCTTTCATGAAAAGTCACAGCCTTCCAGGTGACACCCTTTCATAAAAGAGCTAATCATTATAAATGTTGAAGAAAGAATAAATCATTTCTAGAAAGACACGTAAACAACTTTCGATTTTGTAATTTCATCACTAGTCATCACTAAGACTAAACAAGTAATGAATTCACCGACTATCATATCAATATCCACCAAGGATTGGTGGGGTTCAAAAATTATATCATTTAGACATTACGTCTTACATTGACTTTTGTTATGCATAAGTTAAAAGCCCCTACACATATCATCCACATATAATCACATAATGACTATATGATTTGAAGTATTCTTAATGTAAACACATTTGTTTACACTCATTAATTTTGAAACCATTTGACAATATTATTTGGTCAAATTTCGCATGTCATTGTTTGGGTACTTGTTTTAGTCCATAAAGTGATTTAACGAGTCAACACATTTTTTTTCAAGAACCACAAACCCTTCAGGTTGTTCCATATAAATTTCTTCCTACAAATCTCCATTTAAGAAGGTTGTCTTCACATCCATATGATGGATTTCAAGGCTATACACTTCGGCTAACGCTATTAACACTTGAATATATGTAATTCTCATTACCGGCGCTTATGCATCAAAGTAATCAAGACCTTCTCATTGTCTAAACCCTTTGACAACTAATCTTGCCTTATATTTGTCAATAGTATCATCAACTTTCATTTTTCCTTCTGAAAATTCACTTAGAACCCAAAGTTCTATTTCTTGGAGGAAGATCAATCAATTCGCATGTATGATTACTTAATATGGATTCTATATCACTATTGACTGCCTCTCACCAATATTATGCTTCCGAGGAAGACATTGCTTCTTTAAACGTTTGAGGCTCATTTGTCAGAAAATCTTGTCCAAAGAAAATAGTTGTTCTATGACGTTTACTATATTTTGGATTTTCCTCATTGAACGTACTTTCCTTTGCTTCTTCCCGAAATCGCTTAGATCTTTCACTAGACGACTCATATTCCTTTTTATACGGATAAATATTTTCAAAAAGAATTCAGTATTATCTTATTCTACCACCATATTAATATGAATGTCGGGATTTTCTGATTCATGAAGCAGAAAACGATATGCCTTACTATTTGTTGTATATCCTATGCAAACACACTCAACGGTTTTCGTTCTATTTTTAACCTTTAGGTTTAGGACGTAGTTTAGCCAAATACCCACACTTTAAAATATTTTAAGTTGGACTTCCTTCCTCTTCATTTTTCATATGGAATGGATAACGTTTTGCTATGGGGAACTCAATTGAGTATTCGCTAGTTGTAAGAATAACTTCCCCCACAAGTTCTGGGGTAAACCAGAACTTATCAACAATGCATTCATCATCTCCTAGTGTTCTTTTTTTTTCCACAATTCTATTAGATTGCAATGATCAAGGGCGGTCGTTTGGTGAATAATTTCATATTCCAAACAATTCTTTTAAAAGGAGATTCATATTTGACGCCCCTATTACGTTGTAGAGCCAACTACAAGAAGACAGAGCCAGAATTAATAAATGGTGAAGTTTTTAATCTTCAAACCAATCTGACACATTCAGAATTAATAAACAGTAAAGTATTTAATCTTCAAACCGAGTAACATCTGATACAACTAGATCTAAAAAATAGTGAAATTTTTTAATCTTCAAACCGAGTAATATGTGACATAATCAAATTTAATAAATAGTGAAGTTTTAAATTTTCACATCGAATAATAGATTGGAGTGACAATCACTAAGATTTAATTTTTCAAAACAAGTATAAAGTCACTTAGACTTTAATTTTCGACAAATTAGTAGAAAGTCACGAAGACTTTAATCTCAACGAACGAGTAAACGAAAATCACACAGATTTTGATCTTGAAGCAGAAGTGAAAAATCATGAAGATTTTATTCTCCATAACGGATGTAGAAATTCACAAGAATTTTAATTCCATTTCCAAATGATTTTCTACTCAACCACTGCACCCCAAACATTTCAACAATTTGATATATTATTCTTATCAAACTAACATATTTATATTTTTATTGATAAATATAAAATTTCCATCGTCATGCTCTCAAAATAATTTTCAAGCATCAATGTAAACCTGATTCACACTTACAACCTTGAAATATTGTTTCACATATTTTCATTCATGTTACCAAGTTGTATATCAACTACTCGGATGCCATTTGGTAAACAGAAAACGAACTTATTCTCTAGGCACATGTTATTCATAATCATCACAACATGCAAGTTACATATATTTTGAAATCATCATATAATAAGCTTCTATCCTAAGCTTTGCAGAGATTGAATTTCACAAATCACTTAGGATAGAAAATTACTTAAAAATGAATAGAGTAAAGAGAGTAGTGTTAGGTATGGAGCCTGATTAATATGTAAACTGCTTATGCGGGGCAGCGGCCCGACCCACATTTTAGGCTGTACTACTTATTCTCCATTTATACTCTGTAATTGTAAATATCCAATATTATTAATATATATTCCATCGCCGTGGAAGTTACCCACGGGGTGTTACCATGGAAATTTCTCTCTCTCTCTCTCTTCTCCCACGAAAACTCTCTCTACTCTATCTCTCCTCTTACAGACTTTTCTCTTCTTCTTCTTCTTCTAAGAACATTATTCTCTCCAAGTGTAAAAGGAATCGATCCTAACAACTGGTATCAGATTATTGTTGACAATTTATAATTCAGTGGAGAAATCTTTAATTGCCATGAACCAAGGAGTTCCTCCATGTAATATGGATAATATTTGGCTAATGGAGTTCATCTCACGTAAGCATAAGTATATTTACAAAGTGTAGACTTTGTTGGCAATATTTTTTGGGATCCAAAAATATTGCATTGTGTGGTGGATTTCGTTTGCACAAGTTGTATCTTTTCTTTTACAACCAAGAGGCCAAGACTTTTTTTGCCTATAAAAGAAAAGGACATTAGTTCATTTTAAACACACCAACAAGATTTGAGTTTTCATTTCTTGTTTCTTCATTTCCTCCTTTATTAAGAGTGTTTTGCATGAGAGTCAAGTGTTGGGAAGCACTTGTGTGAACCCTTTCTTTGGAGTGATCTTGTGAGGTTATTCTCTCAAGGGTATTTGGGATTAATTGGAGTATTTACGCTAATTTTGTGCTCTCTTTTGTACTCTTATTATTGGTATAGTGAACTGCTCCTTTCCGCTTGTGGACGTAGGTCACACTGATCGAACCACGTTATATTGGTGTCTTCTTTATATGCTTTAAGTGTCATTATTCTCAACTTGCATTGTCTTTGTTATTGTCATTATAACATTGTTTGGCTAAATTCCGCACTACCCAGGTTCCCGAACCTAACACTCCACTTTCGCTTTCGTGACACACGCATTCGCTTCAGAAAAATTTCCAATGACCTTATTGTATCTAAAATCTACCTTGTTTATATTAGGCTACTTTTGATGTAAAGCCACGGAACGAGGCCTTCTTCGACTAAAACACCGTCTACCTGTCATCTCTAATAACCAATTAATCCCTCATGGATGTAATTCTGCATTCAATCTTGAACAAATCTCATTCTGTGAACCAGGCAGTATATATGGCGTTGATTACAAGAGAGTAGGGGCTGAGAATCCCCACAGTGCTGTCCAAGGTTATGGATGAACGGAAAAAACTATTCTGTAATACTGGAAATCAAAATTACAGAACGGAGCAAATCACACTTGACACTTTGTTTATTTGGAAAAACAATGCAACAATGTAGAAAAGAGGGTGAGATGAAGAGGTGCAATTCATAAGGTGCCTCTTCCATTTTCCATTCACGGAACCTAACAGTTAATGCATGGGAAGATGTAAGATTATCTTTCCCAAATGATGAAAACAGAAGCAGAATAATAGTAACAACCTGACTTGAGGTAGTAGGTAAGCAAGTCAATCACCATACTGATCCTTATTCTCTTCCATTTCTCACACCCGACGAGAGTCCGAAATTGTTGCAGGAAAAAGTGTTTCAAAAGGAAATCCCTCCTGGGCTACAAGATGTCAGCCTAGCAGTTGCAAAAAGATGCAAAGGACTGCCTCTAGTGATTATTTTAGTAGCTGGAATTATAAAAAAGAAGAAAATGGAAGAATCTTGGTGGCATGAGGTTAAGAATTCTTTACTTTCCTATCTTGATGAGTCAGAAGAATATAGTCTTTCGACTATGCAGTTAAGTTATGATACTTTACCTGATCATTTAAGACCTTGCTTTCTTTGCACGGGGATGTTTCAAGAGGATGCGAGAATTCCAGTGTCTCGACTGATCATAAGTTTATGGATTGCAGAGAACTTTGTGCAAAATTCCTGAATCTGGGAGATCAGAAGAGGCAGCTAAAGGTTACTTGATGGATCTCATTAGCAGCAACGTGTCAAATACTGTCAGGTTCATGATGTGGTTCTTCCCTTTTGCTTGGAGAGGAGTAGACAAGAAAAGTTTGTGCTGGCAGTGAATGGACATCATAGCCACTTTCAACCTTCCGATTGGAAGGAAAATCGAGTAAGCTTCAATTTCACTGACGAGCTTTCTGAGATTGCAGCCTTTCCATCCTCAGTTGAGGTCACTGAAAACTACCTGTGGAAGAGATCTTTTACACTGGAATCCCTTCCCTCAGATTAGTAAATCGGGACTCCTTAAGCTCTTGGATTTGAGTTCTCATAGAGTAAGAGCTTTGTCCACAGCTATATTACATCCACTAATTTGCCTGAAGTACCTCGCAGTTGACACAGTTGAATTTGCTTTCAGCCCAGAATCACATCTGCGCTATCTAGAAACTATAATAGTGGAGTGTGGTTATGTATTGTTGCCAGGAAGTTTTTGGAAAATGGAAAAGTTAAGGCATGTTCACATTACTGGTAGTTTCGATTTCAAGAACAATAAGCAGCAAATCTTTGAAGAATCCTGTAAGTTTGAAATTTTGAGGATATTAAGGCATGTTATGTTTCCAATTGATGATGTCGATTCCATGGATGTGTTATTACAGAGGTGTCCTAATCTTCAAGAAGTTGAGATCATTATTTTTAACGAAGATGATTCTACAGAGATTTGTACTTCTAGTCCCAAGTTGGAGAGTCTATCCTAGCTTCAGTCACTTGACCTTTGCTTTATTGGTAGCATCATTTTATCTGAATTACACTCGCCTTCAAATTTAAAGAAGTGGGAACTTTAAATTTGTGCTGTTTTGAGTATCAATGTGTGTCTAATGTGCAACAATGTGTTCAATACAGAGTTGACAGGGATATCTCTGGGAGCTTAGCAGGTGCCTGTCACAACAACATGGTATTGTCTTCAGTTTTTTCTACCCTCTAATATATTATTTTGTTAGGATCGATTCACTCAAACACTCTGATTTGATGAAGAAGATGAAGAAATCTTGAAGAGAGTAAAGTTGAGGTAGAGAGAGAGAGTAACAGGTGAGAGACTGAATTCGTGGTAACACCCCCTTGGTTAAACTTCCACGGCGGTGGGATATATAGTAATAATGAAGAGTATTTACAATTACAGAGAATTAATGGAGAATGAACAGTACAGCCTTAAAGGTGGATCCGCGTGAACATTAATATATGACAGTACATCACATATTAATCAGGCCCACACCTAACATGTTTCACTACAAATGATTTGCTTAGGTTGTTTTGATTGCTGAACATGGACTCATGCCCTCTTTGTTATGTATGCTTCAGATGATGGAAGAGCAATATCACATGGTCTTTCACTGTGAATTCTTGATGCCCTCAATAAACATCTGCCTTTCTTACACTGTACTATAATTGCAGAAACTGTCATAGTTTTCTTTCCTTTTTTTTGTTTTTTTTTTTTTGTTTTTTTTGGTGCTTGTTTTTCTTTTATGTGCAAAATTTGATTTAAGAATATTAACACAAAAACCTTTTTCTGGTTGAATCATCAACCGACAAATTTTAAACTTTTTGCAGCACTGAAAAATTAGATAAATTTGAAGATGATACTTCCAATATAATGTTAGGTGTGGAGTATGATTAATATGTGGTGTACTGACATATATTAATGTTCACGCGGATCAACCTTTTAGGCTATTTATTCTCCATTTATTCTATGTAATTGTAAATACTCTTAATTATTAAAATATATCCCACCACCGTGGAAGTTAACCCTAAGGGGGTGTTACCACGAAAAACTTGCCCCTCTCTCTCTACTTCAACTTTACTCTCTTCCAGATTTCTTCATCTTCTTCATCAGATTGTAGTGTTTGAGTGAATCGATCCTAACATATAAAAGGCGACTTGATGGCAAAGGTTTGCTAGCCGCAAGGCCTTCAATTTAGGCTCTAATGCCTGATACCAAATGATTTAGAAGCAATATATCTTTGTAGGACATAGATGCTGAAAATGCAGTCTACTTTAGTAGGTATGTCTGATTGTTCTGAGAAATACTGCTAGTGATGATTCACTTTCCTGCTTATATTTCATTATTAACACATACACAAAGTAACATATAATCGTTTAACATACTGCACAAGTACATCCTCGTGACAATATCATATCTTATAAGAGGTAGTTCGGTGGAATAAGCTCTCCACATGTCTCGTTGCCTCATACTACAAATTCATAGTAAAACATTTGAGATAAGCAAGTTTCTTACCCAATTTAGCTTATGAGTATCAAGGCGTCGCTAACCGACGTTTCTCCATTAAATACGTACGAGTGCATGTATAGAAGCCCGATATATATCAGCTGTCAAACCCCTACTCAGCTTTCCAGGAGGATAGTGGCAGAGTCTCTGAATTTATCCAAGTAGATGGCATGTATACATGTCTGTCACCTTTGACAACATCACTGGAGGCATATGACTCGAGCTCTTTCATGTCTTCCGCAGTCAACCTTATGGATAACGCTCCGACGTTTTCGTTGAAGTTCTCAATCTTGGTAGTGCCTGGTATAGGGCATACATCATCTCCTTGTTGAAGAACCCAAGCCAATGCAAGTTGTGAAGGGGTGCATCCTTTTCTTGCAGCCATTAGATTCAGTTTCTCAAATACTTGCTTGTTAAGCTCAAAATTTTCCGGCTTGAACCTAGGGAAATTCTAGAAGCAAAACACGAGACCAAAATAACAAATTAAGAATGCAGTTGAAATAGA
This sequence comes from Nicotiana obtusifolia, assembly GCA_002018475.1. Taxonomy (NCBI): domain Eukaryota; kingdom Viridiplantae; phylum Streptophyta; class Magnoliopsida; order Solanales; family Solanaceae; genus Nicotiana; species Nicotiana obtusifolia. The sequence continues at coordinate 13,878 of MCJB01051932.1, forward strand.
TCTGATACAATCCATTGATGCAACATTAAAATTGGCTACATATTTCAGGGAGTAAGAACAGGTAGTTGTGTGCCAAAATGTTTATCTTGATAGATTGTGTTAGATAGGAGATGTTCAAGGAAAGGGCAAGTTAAAATTTATTTTGACAGATTTATTGTCGCACCTCTTTTTTCCCGCTGAGTTAGAAGAGTTTTTCCAATTAAAGTGACATTTTAAAAAGGGATTATTTATTATTTGGAGCCGCCACTTGAAATTGAGCTTTGGTGTTCCAAGTCACCTATTATTTGAATCTCTTATCAAAAGGAAGGTTTGACTCCTAATTTATGATCTACGAAAACAGAAGACTGAATAAGGAATTCTATTGACCGAGGGGAAAGTGTAAGGCACCCTTCGAGTCCCGTTGTTCTAGCACAGTCGCTTTTGTTGACTTATGTCCGACTTAAATCAATTTTTGGCTATTCTTGTATTTTATTGGTTATGGTTTACGTATTACCGCTTAATTAATTACTCCCTCCGTTTCAATTTAGATGAGATAATTTGACTCGGCACGGAGTTTAAGAAAAAAAAAAGAAGATTTTTGAAACTTGTGGTCTTAAAAGCTTAAGGGGTAAAAGCTTTGTGGGGTCATGACATTTGTATAGTTATAAAAGCTTCTCATTAAAGGTAAAATAGGTAAAATAAAAAGCTTAAAGTTGATCATGAAGACATATTAAAAGCTGATCATGAAACTTTAAAAAAAAAAAAAAAACTATATAAGAATTAGAAAAAACGTCAATATATGTGCAGCAACATAAAATGAATGGGTATAGATACCAAATATCATCCAACTGTCAAATGATTAAACATACTTATGGAAGATTGACTAAAGATTTAATTTTTTTTGGAATCAACATAACCTCAAAGAGATCCCTTTTACCTCTCAAGCAGTAAAGAAAACTAAATAATCTGAGGTCTCCATACCTTTCACTTTATGAAGATATTAAATCTTAATATTTGTGAAAACTAAGTTAATATTCGAGGACTTTTATATTAACAAGATTATTTCAAACCCATAATAAAACAAACTGTTTAAATATCCAGCATAAAAATTCTAACTAAATATTTTACTAACAAATTTCATAACCAATACAACGAGAAGACAATAAATTAATTTCATTTTTTAACTTGGCAATCTCTAAGAAAACTAATGAAACAGTTAAGTACTAATAGAAGATAAAATGATCAACAACCCACTGCTTGTATACTAAAATACTTCTAATAATTGATTTTAACTTTAGTAGCAAATGGGTATTCAACTAAGCAAAAGTTACTTGCACGTTCTATCTATGGCATCAAAATCAAGATTAAAAAAGATTCTAAGGAAAGAACTAAACTACAGAAGAGAATCCTAAATAAGATAAACATCACATTAAACGTTACCAACACACAAATACATACAAAATTAGAAGACCGAAAAGACAAAGATAGAGGATATGCACCTCTGCAGAAGCTTTCAAAAATATAAAAGAAGATCCAGCAATTACAAGCAATTGATGAAAAACAGCAACCGTAGCGCGAACCCAAAACTCGAAGCTGAACCTTCGTCTCTTCCAAAAACTTTTATCTTAATCCTTCTTACTTAGTTCTCTCTTGAATGTGATCAGTCGCTTGCTATGAATATATGTGTCCCCTTTTGCTCAGTATCTCTTTCTCTTTATAAAAATGAATATTAGTAGTTTTTTCTTTCATCTTGTTCCAAGAATTTTGAGTGGGGAAAGTGGGGTTTTAAAGTGAAGAAGAGCAATTGAGTGTGTGTACAAGTGTAAAGTGGGTGATAGACGTGAAAAGTGGGGGAGTTAGGAAGTTAGGGAAATGAGGGATTCAGGTGAGCAGATCATGGGTGATTAGTTTGGATAATATTCTTTTGTATCTTACTTTTGTTCTTCTCGTTAGTTTTTGTTTTTTTTTAAAAAAACTTTATACTAACCCTTTTTTTATTAAATAAAAAGAGGGTAAATTACATAGCTACAAATAAGAAAACTCAATATTTACACTATAGTTTAAATTATACTAAGAAAAACACAATAGCTTACTTATTAAAATTCTAATTAAAAGAAACCATATATATATATATATATATATATATATGTGTGAACTTTTATTTTTAAAGAAAAAGGGATAAAACATATACTCTAAGAATGCAAATAGTTTTTTTTTTAATTTGTTTTTTTTAAAATAAAACCTATTAAGAGTAAGATAAAAGTTTAAAATATTAAAATTAGACCTAAAAGAAATATTTGCATTAAAATAGTATAGAATCCGGGTGTAACCATAACTTAGGTTTTCTGATTCAGAAAAAGCAATTTATGGGCATGATTTGCCAAAGGCTTTACCTTACAGAGAATTTTGAGAATCTCTCTGTAACATCAATGCACAAAATTGATAAAAAGATACTAAATTAAATACAACTCAAATCATCAAGTTGATGCTCGTTACAAATGCTTAATTATTTAAATTTGTAAACACAATATAGCAATATCTATGAGACAATTAACACAAAACCAGCCAATTGGTTACATGATATTGAGGATAATAATTTAAAAGGCTAACCTTGCGAAAGTCATCCTCAGGTAAGTTTTCAATCAGCTTTGCCCCTGCTGAGAAGAATCCTCGTCCAAGAGGACTATAAGGGACGATCCCTATGCCAAGTTCTCTGAAAATGACCAGTATCAGAACAGTCTCATTTGCTAGTAATTCCATGGAATAGGATTGACCTAAGAGATGTGTCACCTGCAAGTGGGGACTACTTCTTCCTCTAGATCTCTGGTCCACAAAGACCATTCCATCTGAACAGCTGTTATTGGATGAACAGCATGAGCCCTTCTGATTGTTGATGCACAAGCCTCTGATAGACCTATATATTTAATTTTACCCTCTTCAACCAGTTTCTTCAGTTCTCCCATCTTACAACAGTACGCAAGCAGTATTAGAACATATATGGTACAATTTGGTAAAAATATTTTTTTTTTTTGGATGAAGTAATAAGTTTTCATTGAAGTCACTCAAGAAGATGCAGACAAAAATTAATCTATAAGTAGAGAGCAGACATCTTCCAAAAGTTGTTCACAACTAGATACAGGAGTTTGGTTAAGCCAGCTATATAAATCCACTAAACATTTAGCTTTAAGAGCATGATTTGAAGTTGAGATCCCATCAATACACCTACGGTTCCATTCATTCCAAATACACCAAAAGATTGAGGCAGGCACCATTAACCATGTCTTTTTGATGGGTTTTCCAACTTTCCCATGTCAATCAGATTACATCACATCCTAAAGTTCAGCATAAGAAAGTTGGTGCTGAGTGAAATTGGTACAATGGAGCGGAACTATTGACAATTCATGTGGCGCACTCCAACTAGGGGTTCTCTGCACTTTCCAGTGACATACAAACATCTAAGCGAATATAAAAGAATCCTGTCAAAACCTACATCTAATGTAAGTGTACCACATTTTGTGATAAGTAATTTAAGTGCCATGACCAAACATTTCTCCTAACTTGTTGGTATTGTCTATATGGATCTTTTACTTCCACTGTGTTCTATTAGTTGTTAAATCCAAATGGATTTCGAGAGATTGTAAGCTGTTCAATGCAACTTCCTTCCTATCGATGTCAGGTCTACCTCATCCCTTTCAACACCTTCGTCGATTTTATGCTTGCTGTTACTCAAATAAGAAGTCCCCCTGAAATATCTAGTGGATGAATAATGGCACAGTAGCATCCTAAAATCTTCATTAGTATGTGACTAGTATATCAACTCAATGCACATCATGATTGTATTTCAACAACGATAAGATCTTCTCAAGCCAAAAAAATATAATAATGCACCGTTTTCTGGATTCCTCCTTTAGATGAAGTGATCAAGTAATAACCACGACATTCTGTGCCCAAAACTATAATTAAAAAAACAAGCACCTTGTAGTACAAATCATTTAATATGACTACTTGCTAAAAGTGATGAAATACACTACAAAAATAAAACCTTGGAGCAAAGATGTCATACCGTGACTTCAATTGGCAACTGAGTATCGATGCGATGAACATAATACAGATCAATGCAGTCGATGTCCAGTCTCTTCAAGCTGGCCTCACAACAAGCCCTTACATATGCAGGTTCACCACAAATGCCCCTTTTCCCATCTTTGAAACATATACCAAACTTGGTAGCTATTTGTACTTTCTCTCTCATTCCTTTAATAGCCTACACACAATTGGGTACTTTAACATGAACATACCTATAAAACTCTGTCAGCATATATAAAACATAGACATATGAGGACACAACTTAAAGCAGGCACAAGAAGAGCAATCATGAGGTATCAAGTTCAAATCCCAGTGGAGGCAAAAAACACTAGCTGGAATCCATAGGAATAGTCGAAGTGGGGCAAAGTTGGCCCGAACACCACGGTCATAAAAGAAAACAAGAGTATATTTTTCCATACTCTAAGGTCAAAATATCTAAAATTGCTAATATTAAAGTAAAGTTTAAAAGAGAAATCCAGAATGCAAAGTCTTCCTTATAAATTTAACACAAAACTTCCATGCTTTTTCAAGAGAATTAGTGAATAAATTTCATTAATTTAGTAAGGGGAAAAAAAAATTATTCAATATAACCTCAGAATTAAGAGAATTTACCGCAAAACTTCATTTTTGCTTAGTGAACAATAAAAATACCATAACTGCTACTACAGCAACACAAAGGTACAACAAGGTAAGCAGGAAATATAAAACTAATGTATGCAGCTTCTGTATATATAAAGAAGCTACCATATACCACCGTTATCAAGGAAAAAGCTGTCATTTTTGCTTAGCGAACAATTAAAATACCATAACATCTATAACAACAGAAAACGTACAGCTAATTAAACATAAAGTACAACTCATTCATGCAGCATTTACAATATTCAAATAATAAAAGTTTTAATCACCTTGCCAATGAGGATTTCATTGGTGAGAGGTCCATAGACATCAGAAGTATCGAGAAAAGTCACTCCAGTGTCAATGGCGTGATGGAGTAGTTTGATCATTTCGGGCTCGGGCTTGGGCGGGCCGTAGTTGCCGGACATACTCATACAGCCCAGCCCGATCCTGGAAACTTCTAGACCTTGTGAACCTAGCTTAATTCTCGGTACTTTAAACGGCATCGTTTTCTCCATCTTCTCCGGCTGTCTGAAAATAGTGAAGCTCAAATGAAGTTGTGGTCTTTATAAATAGAAAAAACTTTGACAGGTAAGTAAATTGCATTATAAGTCCATAAAGTTTGAGGGACATTGCAATTAGATCCTGAAGTTTTTGTTTTTGTTAATTTCCCCTCAAGTTGTACATTAGAGTATTTTGAGTTTGTAATGCTCTAGACCATCTAATCTGAGATAAATCGTATTGATAATGCCGTCTTAACCAGTTTTTTCATTGATTGATTCTATAACTCTGAAGTTTTTTATGTTTTAATTCAGAATGAAATATTCCTAGTGTTCTAAAATAGTCCTTTATTTTAGTCTTAAGGAAAAAAGACGCTCTGTTATATTGAAGAATAAATCTTAATTTAGACAACTTAATAACTCGGGTTTTTTTTTCTTTGTGTGATTAGACTAATGACAATTTCCCATGATATATAAGCAAAGGAAAGAATGAAAATTAAAGCATTCACTCCTCATCAAATAGAATATTCATCTTTTTCTTTTAACTCATGCCAAAATAATATGCATAATACGATAGGATCCTAAACTTGAAACCGTTTTTCGATGTGTACCTGAACTGTTTTTGTCTTAACTATTCCTTGAACTTGGCAGTTTAACAGCTATATATTCCTGGACGTTGACGTGACAAAGAATGTTAACACGCTCTCATTTAGGCACATGGGAGTGAAGAAAAATCAAAAAATTATGTCAAAATAATATGCATAATACCACAAGATCCTAAACTTAAAACCGTTTATTCGATGTGTACCTGAACTGTTTTTGTCTTAACTATTCCTTGAACTTAGCAGTTTAATAGCTATATATTCCTGGACGTTGACGTGACAAAGAATGTTAACACGCTCCCATTTAGGCACATGGGAGTGAAGAAAAATAAAAAAATCAGCTTGCCGTTAATTATCATATAATCATATATAATGATTATTTGTTCCAATTCTTTATTTCTTTTTGCTTTTTCTTAATATACAATGCATATTTACTAAACTTGAGCAACTTAAAACTCAGGCTTTAAATTGAAATGTCTTTGACTAAACTTACTTGCACAAGATTAAGTAAAAGACTTCATATATTTCTGGTACAATATTTGTTGTGAGAATGAATATGTGGGTCGTAATGAAAAGTTCCATATCCATGTTCTCCTTCTCCTTTGACCGAGTGTTGACTTTGTTGATATCGGATCCGGATTATGATTCCGGAAGTTGGTATAGGCCCGTCGTGTCATTTGGAACTTGCTTACAAAATTTGGGGTCATTCCGAGTTGATTTGGTATGGTTCGACGTGAGTTTAGAAGTTTAAAAATTCATTAGTTTATTAGGCTTGAATTGATGTGCGATTTATGGTTGATCTTGTTTGGGGTGATTTTCAGCGTCGATTAGCTTCGTGTTATGTTTTGGGACTGGTTTGTGTGATTGGGCGGGGTCCCATGGGCCTCGGGTGTGTTTCAAATATGTTTGGGTTGTGTGGCGTTTTTATTTGATGTTTCAGCGTCGTTTCTTTGGGTATAAAGGGTACAATATTGAGATTGCGGCATAAATTTCCATCACAAATATAAAGACAACTCAAATAGAATTGCTAGAAAAAAACCTTCAGCTTTGAAGTATTCAGTCAGTCTCTTGCAAAGTACTTTGAACATATTATGTGTTTATACATTACTCTTTCCGATCCACTTTAAGTGATTTTTTGGCTTTTTTCACACATATTAAAGAATTCACCTTTTAACATTAATTAACACTGAAATTGACTATATTAACCTTAATTTGCTCATCGAAAATATAACAAACTACTTCTAGACTCTTTACTCCAAGGGCAAATTTGGAAAGAAGAAGTTAATTCCTTCTTGATATTTGAAAAAATAAAAAAAAGAAATTGGAGCATAAAAAAAGAGCAGCCCGGTACACTAAGTTCCCGCTATGCGCGGGGTGCAGGGAAGGACCGGATCACAAGGGTCTGTCGTATGCAGTCTTACCCTGCATTTCTATAAAAGGCTGTTTACACGGCTCGAACCCGTGACTTCTTGGTCACATGGTAGCAACTTTACCAGTTACGTCCAAGGCTCCCTTCTTGGAGCATAAAAAGAGGGCCAAAAGATCACTTAAAAGTGGACGGGAGTACTTTGTAGAAAGAAGACAAGATGGTACTGTTCCCATCAATACAGAAGCGAAACTATAGTTTAAATTCAATGAGTTCAGCCTATAAGTTTTTACCATTAAATCCACTACATAATCAAAATCATGGCATTGGAATTTCATATTAGCTGAAATTTTAGTAAATTCTCACATATATATTTATACTCTGTGTGCAAATACTTGGTTATGTTGAACTCAATGAACTAGGCTCCATCCACCATTGCGCGTCAAACATTATTATTCAGCTTTCCAGGAGGACAATGGTGGAGTCTCAGAGTTTATCCAAGTTGCTCACATGAATGCATGCCTTTCACCTTTGACCATATCAGCAGCAGCACAGCACTCCAGCTCTGCTATCTCATCTGCTGTCAGTTTTACAGATACGGCTTCAATATTTTGGTTGAGGTTCTCAATCTTGGTGGTACCAGGTATGGGGCATATGTAATCTCCTTTGTGAATCTACGGGGTCGAATTCGATCGCTTGCATAGGGAGTATCGGCTTTGGGATTCGACAACCAGCGTCGATTGAAGTCGTTACTCGACAGACCGAGATCGGGACATCGAGGGAGAAGTCTGAGATCGGATGTCCCCGAATCGAAGCTCGAAGCCAAGGCACCCGAGACGAGATCGTCGAGGCCGGTTAGGGTAAAACACCCTATGGTAAAATTATCAGCTTTGCGTAACTGAAGGACCGGAAATCTCGCGAAATTTAAACAACTCGGCGGCAATTGCGGCTCAAATCAGTAAAGACGTTGAATCCATAAATTCTAGGGATATTTTACCTTGTAAATAAGTTTTTTACCTTGTATAGAATTCTTTTCCCTTCCTATATAAACAAGCAGCCCTATTGTAAATGGCACGCGACAAGACACAATAAAATAAAAAGTTTAGCATACTCTAACTACTCTCTTTATCAGTATTAATTTCATTCTTGTTCATCTTAGAAGATTCCATCACAGCAGAGTTACTTAATATTGGTGGTTTGCTTATTCTCTTACTCGTTAAATTTAGCCTTTATTTTCCGTTCATTCTTTAATTGTATTAAACCAAGTCACATATCCTTAAAACCACATACAAATTTAATTGTTACTCGTAATTAAGGGTAAACAGTGAAGAACCCAAGCCAATGCAAGTTGTGATGTGGTGCATCTTTTTCTTGATGCTATTTTCTTGAGTTGCTCGAATATTTGCTTGTTGTGCTCAAAATTTTCAGACTTGAATCTTGGTATATTCTGGCAAAACAGATGGTGAAAGCAATGTATATCAGCCATATTTTACGTCTGTTTTGTCCGTAATTATAACATGCTATATCAGAAGAGATTGAGCAAAAAGGATATGTTGGCAATCTTTGGAACATGGTCTTGCACCTGCTTGACTGGTTGGATCTTGAAAATGAATCCATGGCTAAATGACTTTAATAAGCTACAATATCCTCTAATAGCAAAATGGCTCAAGGGATACACTCATGTGCATGACTAAATATTACTCCCTCCCAATAAAAAGTAGGGCATCAATGTTATCTACAGAGTCAACCAGCTTTTATTTGAATGATTTGTTTAAATATTTTAAAAAATTGTAAAGTATAAAAAGTGTAATATATGGTACTCTTTACATCCCAAAAGGAAAAACTCATACAAGTGAAACTTGCTCAGTTGGAAAAAGCATCTCCACCTAACACCCTTAGGTCCTGGGTTCGAGTCACGCTGGAAGGGAAGTGTGGAAACACTGTAGATAATCAAGAAACTGTTGTACGCATTCTTACTCCGCATTTCTGCGAGAAACTGTTTCTCGAACTCGTGACCTCCTGGTCACATGATAACAACTTTACCAATTATGCCAATGCTGTCCTTGCGAGACTATAAGACACACAGGACTTTATTTAGTTGGATTAACATGTCTTTCAACAAATCATTATTCAAATACTTGCATTTTGAAAGCAGCACTACTTTTATGAAATTGAAACAAAGCAAATACAACCATAATAGAACAGAAAAGATGCAAACATTTTTCCCAACGGAGAAAGAAAACAATCCACATGATCGGGAATTCACAATGCAACAGATTGAATTTATTTAACATCTACAAAGTGGCCAATTTTCGAGCAGAAGTTCTTCATACCCAGTCTGGCAGAATACATAAAGACGAGGGTTAGGATATTTTCTTCATTTTTGGACTTTGGGAGCTCGGATTGAGGCAACTTTTGGAGGGGTTTTCACCTAGATTGAAGAGGTAAGTGATTTTTGATTACTTTTATCCATGTATTTTGAATACCCATTGATTATTTCACCTATTTATCATGAATCTAAGTTGGAATTTTGGGATTTTTGATCCATGTATTGGAGAGTAAGATTCGATTTGTGGTCGGAATTGGATGATTTTGGTATGGGTGGACTCGTTATTCGGATTTTATAAATTTTGTTTAGTTCTGAGACGTGGGTTCGGAGTTAACCTTTTGGGTTGACTTTTTGACTTTAGTTAATAATCTTATCTTTATCATTTGGAATCAGTTCCTATAGTATTTATTACGTTATTTTTGGCTAGATTCAAGCTTTCCAGAGGTTGCTACACGTGGGAAGGACTTACTAGCGGAGTGATTTGATTTGCTTGAGGTAAGTAGCTCATCTAAACTCGGTTGGGGCACTAATTGCCTGAATTATTGTGATAACTACGTGCTATTGGGTGTGCACATGTGTGAGATTGAGCCCGTGTGGCGATCACTTCAATTACTAAGTCATAGAAGAAATTAGGATTTTAGTTAGAACACCAAAAAATTCCAATCTTTTTGAGCTGACATGAGTATTAAAACGATATTTTGAATAATAAAAAATAGGTACAACGCTAACCTAAGTTAGCAAAATCCTATAAGACGAGATGTATGCCTCATAAATGTTTAATCAAAAACCAATAATTAATTAATTAATAGTATAATAGTATTCTCAAGTTCATGTCCTTTTCCACTCAGGCGGCTGTTACAGTATCACTATTAATTAATTAAGCAATAATTTCTGTTTACCTACCATTAATTAATCAAAACAATTCAGAGCTCCTTTCAGTTTGTTTGTGTCATTAAAAACTCGAATTATGGTTTGATCTCCTCACTTATCATCTCACAGCACCTTGTGGCAAATTCTATTCTTGATCATCGAGGTAACTTTTAATTTACTGCACCATAATTAATTTTCATTGTTTCTAAGGTTCTCGGGGTCGTTTGGTACGGACACAAAGTAATGCGGGAATTGTAGTGTTGGGATTATTTTTTATCAAAGTGGTTGGTTCATTGTATTAAAAATTAGCTTGTGTTTGGTTTAAAACTGTACAAAATATTCTTTACAATTATATCCTTGAATATTTTTTTCCTGTATATAAAGAAATTTAGGAAAAGGGTTTGAGGGGCAGTTTAGTAATTTTAGAGTCTTATTCAGGTATAGTTAATGCATGGATTAGTATCCCTTGATTTTTTTGGTATTAGCTAAGCCTTCCTATAAGGTATAAGTAATTCATGTATTAGGTATGCATAAATTGAATTGAGCAACCACACATTATATTGGACGGATTAAATTTTTATATATGAATTATTTTACTTAGTACAGCCTACCAAACGACCCCTTAGAAAATTTTCAATGTTATATGGTGATATTAATCTTTACTAATTAGACAAGTCCTTGATAATTTGGCTGACCTGGTCATTTCTATCACCTTTTTAAATCATTCTTTTATCACCATATATATATATATATATATATATATATATATATATATATATTTTAAGCTTTTAATTATAATTGTAAAGTTTAATTATTATCTTTTTCGCTCATTTTTAGAATTAGATCAGATATTGAAGATACAATAAAACAGGCGAAAGAAGATAAAAGCAGACTGGTTGATTGTTAAGCTTGAGCAGACTTCTTTCTGAAATCTCTAAGTTGGTTTCACTTGATATCTGTAAGTTCTTCAATTGCTTTTTTTCTACCTTGATAACAATTACTACTATAAATTGTCTTAGTTTTGAAAATTATTTTTTCCCTTCAATTTGATATATATCAGACTAGCCAGAGAGCATTGGGGGATACCTACAGAATTTTTCTTCTTCTTCGTATTCCGGAAAAGGGCCAAATATATCTATGTACTAGCAGAAAAGGTTTAAATGTACACTGAGTTATACTTTGAGTTTATATGTACCCCTGTCAAATTATACTATTAGTTCAAATACACCTCTTTTCCTTTAAGTTTGTCCAATCCAATTCTACGTGACACTGACATTTGATAAGGTAGATGCCACATGGCTTGCCACATTAACCCATTTTACCCCTTCCTTCTATTTTTTTTTCACCACTAAAATTTCCTTCTCCTACACCACTATTGCCACCATTACCGCTACCATGAAAAATATTGTATTTCAAATTATAGTCTTTCATATATGGATTAGGGGCACTGAGGTGACATGCCATGTGTCATCCGCCTCATCAAATATCAGTGTCATGTAGGATTGGATGTCCACATTGGACAAACTTAACAAAAGAAGTTTATATTTTAACCAATAGTATTACGGCAAGGGTATATTTGGTCCCAAAGTATAACAAAGGATATATTTAAACTTTTTTTATAGTACCTTTGCCGTTTTTTTTTTTTTTTTTTGGGGGGGGGGGGGGGNGGTGGAAGGAGTTCGGGGGAGTGGGGAAAGGAGGTAGGGTAGGGGCGTTGTGTAAATAAATTTTTTTGAGGCTTTTAAAATATGTGTCATTAGCAATAATTTTAAAAGTCACTTATAGCAAATATTTGAAACTTGAGTCACTTTTTCATAAATGTAAAGAATGTGTATAATCTTTCAGAAGCATTATAGTCTCATAGTAGTTTTGTATTGATAAACATGAATAAAAACCAGTCCCGTCGTTTCAATTTATGTGAACCAATTTGATTGAGTACAAAGTTTAATAAAAAAGGAAGACTTTAAGAACTCGTGGTCTTAAATATGCCATAACATTTGTGTGGCTATAAGGTTTTTGAAACTTGTGGTTCCAACTTTCAGTTCATTAAGGTTAAAATGGGAAATCGAAGTTAAACTGTTTCTAAATTTAGAAAAAAGATCATTCTTTTTGAAATGAATTAAAAAGGAAATAGATTCGGAACGAAAGAAGTACTTCTTAGTGAAAACTAATATGACAAGAGTTTGGTGAACTTGCAGGAGTTTTCTACTTTATCTACGGAAGATGTCTGACAAGAGTTTGGAGATTAGGCCCTGCTTGGTGGCTGAGCCATCTAAACATCTGCAAAATCGACATAGTGACCCTATGAATGAAGAGGAGATAGTTGGTTTCGAGAAGGACACTGAAAGAATAATTAAGCGTCTGATAGAAGGAAAAAGGGAGCTAGATGTCATCTCAATTCTTGGGATGGCTGGACAAGGTAAAACAACTTTTGCTAGAAAGTTGTATAATAATGACAACATTGTTTACCATTTTGAAGTTCGAGCATGGTGTATCATTTCCCAAACATATAATCGACAACAGTTATTACAAGATATTTTCAATGAAGTTACCGGTTCCAAGGGCAAGGTAGATGAGGTTGGCGAACTTGCTCACATGTTGAAGAAAAGATTAATAGGCAGGAGATATTTGATTGTCTTGGATGATATGTGGGACGTTAAAGCATGGGAAGATTTAATATTATCTTTCCCAAATGGTAAATCAGGAAGTAGAATAATAGTAACAACCCGACTTGAGGGAGTAGGTGAGCAAGTCAAGCACGATACCGATCCTTATTCTCTCCCATTCCTCACAAGCGATGAGAGTCTAAAGTTGTTGCAGAAAAAAGTGTTTCAAAAGGAAGCTTGCCCACCTGAACTACAAGATGTAAGCTTTGCAGTTGCAGAAAGATGCAAAGGACTGCCTCTAGTGATTATCTTGGTAGCTGGAATAATCAAAAGGAAGAAAATGGAAGAATCTTGGTGGCATGAGGTTAAAAATGCTCTACTTTCGTATCTAGGTGAGGCTGAAGGATATAGTCTTTCAACTATGCAGTTAAGTTATGATAATTTACCTGATTCTTTAAAACCTTGCCTCCTTTATATGGGGATGTTTCCTGAGGACGCGAGAATTCCAGTTTCTAAATTGATAAGTTTATGGATAGCGGAAGGCTTCGTGCAGAACATTGAGTCGGAGAGATTAATGGAAGAGGCAGCTGAAAGTTACTTAATGGATCTCATTAGCAGTAATGTGGTGATGGTTGAGAGGAGAGGATATAACGGTAAAGTCAAATACTGCCAGGTTCATGATGTCGTACTTCACTTTTGCTTGGAGAAAAGCAGAGAAGAAAAATTTATGTTTGCAGTGAAAGGGAATTATGGCGACTTTCAACCTTCTGATTGGAAGGAAACTCGACTGAGCATCAAATTAACTAAAGAGCTTTCCAAGAATGCATTGCTCACAGCGGAGCCTTTCCATCAACATTTAAGGTCACTGATAGCATATGATGGAGGGGAATATTTAGTATGGGACCCCTTCCCTCAGATTAGTAAATTGGGATTTCTTAAGCTGTTGGATTTGATTTCTCAAGAAGTAGTTCCTTTGTCGTCAGCTACATTGCATCCACTAATTTATCTGAAGTACCTCGCAGTTAGGACAGATCAATTTGATTTCCATCCGGAATCACATCTACGCCATCTTGAAACTTTAATTGTTCGTTCTTTCAAGAGCGTAGTGTTACCCCCGATCTTTTGGAAAATGGAAAAACTAAGACATGTTGAGATTAGTAAAGTTGTTTTTTATTTGGAAAACAATAAGCAAGGGATCTTTGAAGAATCCCCTAAATTGGAAAATTTGAGGATATTAAGGCATGTTCGTTATCCAATTAGTGATGGTGAATGCGTAGATGTCTTGTTACGGAGGTGTCCTAACCTTCAAAAGCTTAGGGTCACTATCTCTAGCAATGAACTTTCCGAAGAGATTTGTACTTTCAGTCCTAAACTGGAGAGTCTTACTCAGCTGCAATTACTTGACCTTTCCTTTGAGGGTAGGAGATTTAGTATACCTGAGTTACACTTTCCTTCAAATCTAAAGAAGTTGAAACTTGAAGGGCCTCATATAGTAAGCGCAACTCCCTTGATTGCAGGACTACCAAATCTAGAGTATCTCAAATTAGAGGATTGGGGAACTAAGTCGGAAGAGTGGTGCCTCAAAGATATCGAGTTCAATAAACTTAAGTTCTTGAAACTGGTGTCGTTAGGTATCTCAAGGTTGGATGACCCAGAGGAATCTTTTCCTAAGCTTGAAACGCTTGTTATAATAATGTGTCACAAGCTTGAGGAGATTCCCCCTAGCTTTGCAGATATTGAAACATTGAAACAGATTAAGTTGATTGGGCGCAGGCCACAAACTCTGCAGCCTTCAGCTGTGAAACTTAAGGAAGACATCGAAGAGATTGAAGGATGCAGCCGTCTTAACCTCATTATGGACGTAAGTAGAAACAAACTCCTACGTACTGTTTTTGAATATCTACGTGCATCTAATGTACAAACAATATGTTCGATACAGGTTTGGATTAGTAAGCACCATAACCGGCAGCTACGACTTCAAACACAAGCTCGTCTAGCGAACATGGTATTGTTTCAATTTTTTCTTGTTCTTTTTTTTTTTTTTTTAAAAGTTAAATTAGACGCTTGCTTTCTCTAGTTGCCCCATGTCATCATGCTAACGAGGATGCTTTTTAATTTGACAATTGCTTAGAGATTTGGAGCAAAAACACAAGCAGAGTAGACGGAGTTCTTAGCTAATTGTTGTAACCACGCTCATGCTGGGGTCTATTATGCAGCTAGGCAAAATCCCCATTCTCTTGTATTGCTAGGTTTGTTTCACTCCATTTCTTTTACATAATGTAAACTTTCTTGGTCTCTTTTTTTTTTTTCCCTCGTATTCTTTTTTATAATTTTGGTAGTAATTTGAGCTAATGATGATGTGTTTTTACAGCTGCTATGGCATGGGAGCCAGGAAAGCATTTCTGGGAAGCAAAGGTAATAAGAAACTTGTTACAAACTTGCCAATTTTTTCTCTCAACTCCTTCGGAAGTTGTAGGAGCAAAATGTTATCTGTGGAGCCTGATTAATATGTGATGTACTGATATATATTAATGTTCACGCGGATCAACCTTTTAGGCTGTACAGTTTATTCTCCATTTATTCTCTGTAATTGTAAATACTCTTAATCATTAATATATATCCCACCGCCGTGGAAGTTTACCCGAGGGGTGTTACCACAGAAACTTGTCTCTCTCTCTCTACCTCAACTTTACTCTCTTCAAGATTTCTTCATCTTCTTCATCAGATCAGAGTGTTTGAGTGAATCGCTCCTAACACAAAACTCAGTCTTTCCTCGCATTCTTGGACATGAAGCATCAGTGTATGTTATTTCAATTGATTGATTCATTGATCGTCTCTAAAACCAAAAAGGTTACTAAACAATGTGTTTTTTCTGTTTTGTTCTTTCCCATATGTTTACTTTAAGGAACTTGAATTTGAGAAGTTCCAGATTCATGACAATGGAAAACAAAATGCAGCAAGCATAAATGAGACTGCAATATATGTATATCAAAGGCGAAGCTACACCATTCTAAGGGTGGTCAATTGACCACCATTAGGAGAAAATTACACTGCCTATATAGGTTAAATATTAACTTTTAAAGGTATATAACATGCATTGAACACCATTCGTCGGAATTTTTTTCACTTCTTTCAAGTTTGAACACCCTTGAAAAAATTTCTGGCTTCACCGCTGATGTATATATGAAAAATATATCTAGCAATAAAGGATTCAATACATTTGATGCCTCTGTCCAACCAATGAAGTGACAGGGGATCTTTACATTAATTTGATATAATATCTTCTTGTTCAATGTCAATAATTTTAATCAAACTATTGAAACACATATCGATTGATCAAAGTCCAAGTCAGTTAGGTACATCATAAACTGTTTAAGCAAGAAACTCATTGATATACATCTACTACTATTACTACTGCTACTGCTAGTAGAGTTACTATTTTCTCTTATACATTGCTACCACTATTGCAATCTCCGGTGCCATATTTGTAGCCTGTTTGGCCAAGCTTTTAAAATCTGTTTGTTTTGAGAAGTGCTTTTCAAAAAAGTACTTTTGGTGAGAATCAGTTTGTGTTTGGCTAATTAATTCAACTTTTGAGCAGCAATTAGTATTTGGCCAAGCTTTTAAAAAGTGCTTCTAAGTATATTTTTCTCAAAAGTGCTTTTCAAAAAAATACTTTTGGGGAGAAGCTACTTTTTTCTGCTACTTCTGTTTCTACTCAAAAGCACTTTTTTTCCTTCAAAAAGCTTGGCAAACACCTTAGCTTTGAAAACAAAAGTACTTTTGACCAAAAAAACACTTTTGGCCAAGAAAAAAGCTTGGCCAAACAGGCTATTGGTCTGACTAAATCCGAATTCGTCCCGGAAAGCTGCAGTTTAGAGGGTATCCATTCCCCTCATTGAAGCTGCATTTTACTACAATAAATTAGGGGGGAAATACGTAATTGATCCATTTCATTTGCTGAATAAAAGAACGGCGATTAAAGCCGGAAAAAGAGGGAGATTACTTCTACGAATAAGTCTCTACCAAGAAATAAATTAGGTGTTAAATTAACTTTTTGTTTCTTTAGTTACAAGAAATATCACTGCCCTTATCCTTTTTGGGATATCACCTGCGTATGTCAACTACAACTTTTTTCTTCTTAAATTATGTTGATAAAAGGATTCACTTATTTCTTTTCATGGAATATACGTAATGACAATGATGAACTGTCTGTTATCAGCATGGTAATTAGTTTCCTGTTGCCGAAACAACTTTCTTTCCTTCTTAAAGTGCCGTTTTAACACTTGTGTACTGATTAAATTAATCTTTACGCAAATAGGTGTGGTATGGTAGTAGTATCATCAAACAATGTGCTAGTGTCGACGACGAATGGGATTGGAGCAGCTTTTGCTTTTGTTTATGTGCTGATTTTCCTCAAAGTTGCACCTAATAACAGAAGGAGGAAAATCTCAGTGCAAATTTGGTAAGTTTTGGAATTTACAAACTCTTATTCTTAATACAAAAGCATCCTCCATTGAAATAAAAGCAGACATATGGAACATGCTACGGTTGAGGCATCTGCACACCAATGTTCCTGCAAAATTGCCGCCTGCTAGGCAAACAGCAGACGAATCTTCATGCCTACAAACTCTGTCTAAAGTTGCACCAGGAAGCTGCAGAGAAGATGTGCTTGCAAGGGCTTGTAATCTCAGAAAAGTCAGTATTCAAGGGGAAATGGCTGGTTTTCTTGAAATTATCCAAGAGCAAAGTTCTTCAACTTCCTCCAACATTTCTCGAGTTTCTACGCAAACTGAAGAATTTAACTTTGTCAAATACAAAGTTTGTTTGGAGTGATGCGAATAGACTAGGGGGGTTAGAATGCCTTCAGGTCCTAAAACTGAAAGAAAATGGATTTAGTGGGACGGCCTGGGATTCAGAAGGTTTTGGCCAACTCAAGGTATTGTGGATTGAAAGAGCAGATTTTGAAACTTGGAAAGCTTCAGATCTTTCATTCCAAAGACTTAAGTACCTTGTTCTTATATCTTGTGATAAGCTTGAGGCTGTGCCATTTGAGTTTGCTGGTGTTAGTAGCCTTCAAGAGATGACGCTGGAGAACACAAAGAAGGCGAATAAATCTGCAAAATCTATAGAAGGAAGGAAGATAGAGATGCAGGAACTCATGCGAAAAGTTGCAGAAAGAAAATCTGGAACAGATAATCAAGCTCCAGAGAGTTTCAAATTCAAAAGCTCACTATATTCCCCCCCGAATCAGCTGATTGCGACACCACATAGTGAAGTTTAAAAAGGTCAGTCAAATTCATTTTATTTTGATATGATTTTACAATCTTCATTTTGTTTTTCACCAAGTGTGTATATACATTCATGTTTATTAGAAAGAGATCGCATCTGTATCTTCTATATGATTATGATATTTGTTTTTCATTTCGTAGAATGTATTTATATGATATGTCATATGCGTGCTTCATTTAGTAGAATGTCAACATGTTTGTATGTTTCATTACTATATAATTCCTCAGACATGTATAGCAATTCATGAAATTCCATTATCAACTAGCTCTTCTAAATACCAATATTGTTTCCCCTTAAATTCTTGATCGAGCGCACTTTGCTAAGAGATTTCGACTGTATTGCCAGTCGGCTAATTATATTGCTCTCTTCTGCAGGAGAGCATCAGGACAACATTCACCTTGCTGGGAGCTTTGGGGTCTTTGATATGGTGTCGCCGCGTGCATTTCATGTTTTCTGCAGTCAAGTCGTCTGATGCAATAAATTAAGAAAAACTCTTTGTTTTTTGTCTTTTCAAGCATTGGTAAGTTTAAGTAAGTCTCTGTGTAGTTGTTGGATATTTTCGATAAACTCTTTGCTCCAAAGTACTGGCTTGAAACACCCTTCTATTGGGTTCTGTAGCATTTCGAGTAACCCGATCATGTGAGGTCCTATTCTGTAATGCTTGTATTTACTTTGTTTCATTGTCGTAAAAGTTGTGTTGCTTTCAAGTAATTTCATCTATCATTGTTTTGTTGCCACAATCCACTCTATGCCTTCCTTCACAGTTTGACTAGCTAGGGATGCATATAGAAGTATGATTTATAAATTATATTGGTAGTAGAAAGAAAATAATATTGTAGAAGCGGTTTTGCTCCTCAATCGCGATATTCCAGCTGACAGCAGAAAACTGCAGGCAAAGACTCAGCTTATTGAACCATCTGATTAAAGTTACCAAAGTTACAAAAGCAGCCACTTAATTTTCAGTTCAAATGTGCCTCATTAGTTGACGCCATATGTTAGCTTATTTCCATCCAAGATAGGTTGCAGGTCATAGATATAAACAAAATAAGTACCTGCACTAACACAATAGAATTCATCTATCATTGACGCGTATCTCTAGGCCCTCCTTTGTCTTGGAACAAGTTCTCTTGCCCATTTTGAATAAATCTTGGTTGAACGATACAATATCCAGCCTCTGCATTTCGAGTTTAATATGGTAGTCGACTGAATACTACTGAAATATTCTTCTAGCAAGAAGTATCTCATATTCATCTCTTATTGGAGTATGTAACAATAATACTCACAGACAGAATAATTGGCAACTACTGCTATTGCTAGTAGTGGCTTGCATGATCATTTTGCTACAATTAATCGTCTTTACAATAGGAGTTTTGTGAATTTAGAGTCGATGCCTAAAGTCGAAGCAACATTTACAATAAAGTAACAAAATTGGAGGTTTATGAAATTTTCTGTAACCAAAATAGTACAGAAGGTCTATTATCTTTCACAAGAACTGTAGCTTCTAACAGTAGATAATGAAAGACATGAACAAAAATGTTGCTCTGAATGAAACTATTATTCCAAGAGTTTGATGAATATTCGCAGCTTCTAACAGGCATTTTCTACAGATGATGGCACATAAAGACATTTACGATATGTTAGATCACCTAAGAAGGATCAAGAGTGGAGGTAATCTGAATAGTATCAAGATTGATCAAATTGTGACACTTGAAACGGAGCTAAGATTTTTTACAACTTTCCTCAAATACCATCATGTTCTTTCGCATGATTCCTTAGTCAAAATCACAAAGAAGGCCCAATTGATTGTGGAAATGCTTCAATCAGTTTTTGATGGTAACATAGATGAATGCAAAACTAATCTTCTTTCTTAGCTAATTGTCGTAGTCATGGTCTCATGCTGGGGTCTATTATGCAGCTAGCGGAAACACCAATCTCCTTATTCTCTACCCCGTTCTTCTTCGTCCAAACAGCCCCCACACGAAACCCTAGCAACCCCAGCAGCCATGGCTGCTTGCTTCTCCCAAAACCGGTCCAAAAATCATCCACAAATCCCCACACAAACAACAATCGGTCCTCTTTCACCCCGAACTTAAAATAGATTTTAGCCATGTGTTCTTGTTCATGGTTAAAGTAAATTTTAACTCAAAATCAGAATCTTAAGAAGATTTCGTTCGAAGTAGTTGCATTTTCCCTTTTCTTTCTCACTGCTTTTACGCCGTGTGAATATCGATTCATCTTCTACCCCAATTCTGTAATTTTACTGTTCAATTTTGTTTAGTTGTTAAAATTGTTTTTCGTTTTGTTTTGGGCTCGAGTCATAAGACTCTGTGTCAAAGCCACAAATGAAACAAGCTTTCAAAAATTGAGGCCCAGAAGAAATTTCAGAATTCACGTGACGTTTTGGGCCGGGTCATTTTGACCCGTTAAAATTCAGTTCGACCCGTTAGTAGAAGCTTCTAGCAGGTATTAATTAAAACAAAACGGAACTTGAGGGGGGGGGGGGG
>MCJB01051933.1:0-25878 GCA_002018475.1 Nicotiana obtusifolia
GAATTTTGATCCGAAAGTCGGAATGAAATTCCGAAAGTTGCTGTAGGTTCCTTATGCAATTTTGGACTTGCGTGCAAATTTTCAGACCATTCGGACTTCGTTTGGTCGAGTTCGGATCGAAGGATCGAATTTCGGATCCTTAGAGTTCCAAAGATTGCTTTCAAGGCAAATCTGATAAATCGATGTTCATCTTAGTGTTCCAAAGATTGGAACAAGTTTGAATGAGGTTATAGAACATGCGTGCATGTTCGGATAAAGTCCCGGGGGTCTCGGGTGAATTTTGAATGGTCAACGGAACTAAATTCGCCGCTCTATAAAGCATTTACCCAGATTTTCTGGTGTAATTGATATTAAAATTAGCAAACGACCTCCAAATTCAATTTCGTTTAAAGAATTAGCTCCGTCTTGAAATTACGGAGCCGTAGCAAAAAGAATCGTCCAAATCGGACTTCGTATGAAAAAGTTAGAGTAATCTTTGTAAAAGAAAGAAAGGAAATCAGCATAAGGGTCACTAAAATGGCTATTTCAGTAACCTTTTGCTGATTTTTAACCCAATTAAATAAGACCTAGGGCTCATTTTGCCCTTCAAATATACGAAACACAACCCACGACTGAGAACAATTCCAAATACCAAAGAACCACCGAAAATCAACCCCAAACACACTTGCAACGTGGATTTCGTGGTAAATCTTGCAAGAAAGAGGGATTACTACACCTTAGAAACAAGTGAGAGTTGTTAAGAAGAAGATTAAAGAGAAGTGGGAAACAAATAGAGAGGAAACTTCAAGGAAAACATCGGGTAAGTATTTTATGCCCTAAATCCCTCTTAGAACGTAATTTCTATGCTTAACCCCATTCTAAATTCACGAATTTGTGAAAGAGAAGAACCTAGGGTTCTTCTCAATTTCAAGAAAATATGAAAATTGGGGATTAAGGCCGATTCAAAGTCGAAACACGACGAATCTTATATGGGTGAACTCGTAAAGAG
Organism: Nicotiana obtusifolia; assembly: GCA_002018475.1. Taxonomy (NCBI): domain Eukaryota; kingdom Viridiplantae; phylum Streptophyta; class Magnoliopsida; order Solanales; family Solanaceae; genus Nicotiana; species Nicotiana obtusifolia. The sequence continues at coordinate 989 of MCJB01051933.1, forward strand.
ATAAGGAACATGTTTTAGTAATAATTTCTGAATTTCGAGAAGTGGGCCCGGGGCCGGGTTTTTTTTGCTGATTTGGGAATTTCACAGTAATTCCGAGTATTTTTGTTTGGGTGTTGACCCCATAGCTTAATTTGACATAATGATTGTGAAATTGAATAGATTCGACGCACGAGGGAGCCAACACAAAGGGCAAAGGCGTCTTGGGCTAAGGACTTAGCCGGATTCGAGGTGAGTAATACTTGTAAATGACGTCCTGAGGGTTCGAAACCCCGGATTGCACCTCATAGTGTTGTAATGAGGTGAGATACATGCTCGGTGATGAGCATGGGTTGTTATGTATGGGGATTGGGACTCGGTCCATCCCGATTGATAGTTTTTACTGAATTCTTGACTGAAACTCAATTGATATTATTGTGATTGGGCTGATTGCCATATTTGGGCTTCGCGCCGATTATATTAACCCTTCAAGGGTGATTGTTGTTGTATGTTGTATTACGATGTTGGGCATATCGCCAGTTGTGTGGACGCTACAAGGGTGTTATTGGGCATACCGCCCTTGTTGTTGCATGAATCATTTCATCAACTTGGTTTTTGAAACACATACGCTGTTTTCAAACGATATTTATATATGGATCGGGTGACACGCCGTCACAGGTCATGGCTAGTGTTGACTAGCATTGCATTGCATAGACATGCATGGATCGGGTGACACGCCGTCACGAGGATAGATTTATATGGATGTAAACCCTTCAGGGGTATTTAAAATGTTTTGAATCATTATTTGAACTTGGTTTTAGAAAACTAAATGATGTTTTCAAACGATATTTATATATGGATCGGGTGACACGCCGTCACAGGTCATGACTAGTGTTGACTAGTATGACTAGCATTGCATTGCATCGCATGGCATAGCATCGCATTGCATTGCATTGCATTTTGGTGTTGTGATTATTCGTGTTGTGATTATTCTGCTTATTTCACGTATTGATGTGGAATGTAATTTGAATTACTGCTTCGACGTCGATTGTTTAACGATGTACATGTTTTCTATCTTCAGTTCTTATTTACTTTTATTACTCACTGAGTTGGAAGTACTCACTTTACTCCCTGCACCTTGGGTGCAGATTCAGGCGTTAGCGGTCCTACTCAGAGGTACTGATTAATACTATTGGACCGGAGCTTCAGAGATTACGAGGTAGCTGCCTGCGTCCACAGTTCCGTAACTCTTCTCTTTTGTTGATTTTGCTTCCCTCATACAATTGTACTTAAGACTATGAAATAGTTATATTATTACTAGGACTTCTCTAGTGGCTCATGACTTTGTGACACCCCGATCTGAGGGCTGTAGTCGGGATGGTACCTTATATATATATGTGTTCTCCGACTCATTTTATTTTTAACATGTTCTTGTTTTCAAATTGCGTCATTTGATGGATTGAACGCAAATGGGAATGGTTTGGCTTGCCTTGTCCCCACGATAGGCGCCATCACGACCGGGTTGGGATTTTGGGTCGTGACATATGTGCAGCCTTAATTGCACACTGCTTCAAATTTAAGCTTATGACTCTATTTTGGTGTACATAAAGTCTCACTTTAAATGACTGTAAATATGACACTAGAGAGAAAATATTACTACACAGAGATATGTTAGGGAAGGTACCTTAACTAGAGTTTGACGAATTCATAGAGTTTGTCAGATGTGTCATTACTGACTTCATTTAGTTCATGATACTTTCTATGGCATTTTCATAGGCACATGCAGCTTTAGCTGTCTCGGATTTTTGTAATTCTAACAAGCCAGAAACTTTGGTACCCTACTTAGATAGAATACTCAACAAACAGCTTGTACTTCTACAGGTATGCAAATATAGAGGCCACCTTGTTACAAAAGGCAGATTACTGCTAACAAGTTTAAGAGATTCATGGTGTATTTTCCTACTCATTGCTGTTGTTTGGAATGCAGAACGACAACGAAATGGTTCAAAGAGCAGCATTAAAGGCATTGTCGGGTACTGCTAATTTATCTAAGGTATTACCTACTTGCATACATTTTTGACTCAGTTCTACATCTGCTTATGTTATGGATATCGATGGCTAAAATATCATATATACTTCAACAGGAGCAATTCCAAGTGTACTATGATTTTGTAATGCCATATTTGAAAACTATCCGGACAAATGCAAATGATAAATCTAATCACAAGCTTCAAGTCAGGGCCTTCGAGTGCATAAGCCTGGTTGCAATGGCTGTAGGCAAAGAGAAATTCAGAGATGACTTGGAGCAGGTCTTCTCCCAAATATGCCCAATACATCTTTTCGCATGTGCGTGTGATGCGCAAGACATATATTCATGTTATTGGAAAACTTATATACACCCGGTGTTTATACCATACAACCATAATTTATAATGGTTAATGATAATTTGAGGTGAAAATGCATGTTAATTAACCACGATTAAGTGATAAAGTTATCAACCACACATGTCATGTATTCATTGTTTTGGTGTAAACATCATCATGAGCGAGTATTTTTCTGCAGTGCCATTGCAGATGGATTACCATTTATCTTCAGCACTTGGGAGCAACGACTAATGACTCATATATCTTCTCCTCCTAGTTCCTCTGTTGTCCTACATTCTGCCTCTCTTTTGACACTCTCGTTCTTCTCTTGGTGTCGTGATTATGTGATCTGACCCATTCATTCATTTCTCAATGTCAACTTTTTAAATTTTATTTTTGGTGTCATTAAAGGTTATGGAAGTGCTCAAGTCATTTAAAAAATCACAAGTGAGAGAGTCTGATACTATTGTTTACATTCTACAGGTATGTGTTGATCCTTTGATTTTACGAGCTTAGAACTTCTCTTTATGTTGGCCTCTCAGCATTTCTTGATTTCATCGCAGGCATGCAACCGAATTTGCCAGTGCATAGGGAAGGATTTTCTTCCTTACATGAGTACAGTCATGCCCTCTTTGGTTGAATGTGCTCAATTTGAGCCCGATAAGACTATATCGACTGATAAATTATATGATAGGTAAGCTCTTATCATTGAGGTTTGGCTTTGTCTTTATTTTTTAAGTTCAATTGGATTTTTGCGAATAACCTCTTAACTTATGAATAGCTGACACTGACCAAAGGCCTATTGTTAAAAAGATGTTAGACTGATTAATGTCACATTTTGTTATATATTGATCCCTCATATCTGTCTTTCAATTTATAGCTCAAAATGGCATAACATGTCCTCTAACTCTGGCTAAATATTATTGACCTATATTGCTTTGATATCTACCAGACGTGGTGTCAATTAGTTTGCAACATCCTGTTGTCAAATTCTTCTCCAGATGTATAATCACCACACTTTTAGGAGCACAGTTGCTTTAGTTACTCTCCCAGTTAAATATAATTTCTCGGAAATCCATAGGATTTCTGGTTATTTCTTTTGCTCTACTGATCAGTACTAAGACTGCTAAGGAGATGTGATTATTGGGGCTACCTAGGATCAACTTGAGTTTCACATTTTGCAGTATACACAAAGTCAAGTTTGGGAATGAAATGATATGCATCAAAGGAAGTGACCTCCTAGAGGTGAAATCTATAGCCTGTGGTCTCCTTGGTAGATATGCTGATAATTTGAAGGAAGAATTCTACCCCTGGATTTCCCAGGTTAGCATGAATAATCACTTTGCTCGTTTACTTTTTCTCGTGTGTTGCTAACTGGATTTACAACAGGAGATACTTATGGCTTAAATCATGAAACAGGCCGCTTCAGTTTTAGCTCCGCTTCTTAAATTCTATATTGACGATGATGTCAGGAACTATGCTAATTATGGTAAAAGAATTCAGGATTTCATATGTTTTTCTTCATTTTTATTTTAACTACTCCAACTTCTTATGAGATGTTATAATTTGTGGTGGTTAAGCAATGTCATCCCTGTTGCCTTCTGCTAAACTGGCGGTAGAGAAAGGGATCGCTCAAGGTGGAAATCAGTCATACTTCAAGCAGTTGTCTGGCGATATAATTCTGGCTTTGGGGGACGCTTTATATTCGGTTGCCTTCAACATATGCTTCTGGTTTTTTAATCTTTGGGGAAAAGGATTGAGCTCCATTTGTCTGAATAATGAGAAAGTGACACTTTGATTGCTATCTCATGCAGGAGCCCGAGGCAAAAATATGTGCAAAGATATTATGGGGATTGAATGAATGCCTATTGGTACGTCATGTTAAGATGGTTTTCTTTACTTGATCCGAGTATGCAGTTTTTTTCCTATGATGCTGGTGTGATGCTTTTGAGTTTCTTATGTCCATTATGATGAGCGAGACACTTTTCCAAGCTCGTCCCCCAAATCCGATAAAGGGCAGCTCGCGTTCATGCAGGTTGGGGAAGGATGTAGACACCCTACCTTAATGCAAGCATTAGCGACTGCTTCTACGACTCGAACCCGTAATCTTTAGCTCACACAGAGACAATTTTACCGTTGCTCTGAGGCTCCCAAATTACGAAATTTCCCTTGATATGAATTGGCAAGACAGAAAAAAGATTATTAACTATGTCGTAGATTGACTCCTTAATGAAACTTATTTCAGTAAATCACTGTTAAGCCAACTAATGAAATGCTTCATGGTTATTGACAAAGCAAGAAGCAGCACTAGTTGTAGAAATCAAGTGAGTTTGAACTGCAATTTTCACTTCTTTCAGATTTGTGGACCACTTCTCAATGAAGATCAGGTTTATAGCATCATCAATGAGATTAAGCACGTTCTTAAGGAAAGTTCACGCAGAAATGGAGAACTCATAAAGAGAGCAAAATCAGAAGACTTTGATGCTGAGGAGGCTGAATTGCTGAAGGCAGTAAGAGAGCTAGAAGATGAAGTTTGTGAAAGTGTATGTCTTATAAGAGAATGAAGTTCAGATATAACTCATAACACCATGTTATCTTTATATAAGCCTTTCACTTTAATTTATTCTCGACTCACTTACTTGTTTTATCAGGTTGGTAACATATTAATTACATTGATCCAAACATTCGAGGCTGCTTTCTTGCCTTTTCTTGATGAGCTTTCATCATATCTATTGCCTATGATGGTAAGTGCCAGCTCACTATAACCAATATCATTCTAAACGCCAGGTTGTTTTTCATTTATATTTCTCATTGTGCTTTTTCCCTTGCTTGAAGGGAAAGGATAAAACAGCTGTGGAGAGAAGTATATGCTTTCATGTTTTTGACATACTTGTGGTGTATTGCGGCGAAGCAGCTCTAAAGTAGGTTCACCTCTATGTTTTTCTTAAATAAGATCATAATTCTGATGAAGGGAAGCCTTGCCGTAATTGGTAAAGTTGCTGCAATGTGACCAGGAGGAAGCCGTGTAGACAGCCTCTTGCAGAAATGCAGGATAAGGTTGTGTACAATAGAACCTTGTAGTTCGGCCCCTCCCTAGACCGCACATAGCGGGAGCTTAGTGTACCGGGTTGCCCTTTCAATATCATAATTCTGATGGTCACTTTCTTTCCAAACCAGGTACTATAATATATATCTTCCTTTTCTTTTGGACTCAAGCGACGATGAAAAGCCAATTGTTAGACAGGTTTGTGTATCTTGATCGTCGGGTCAGTTTTCTGTCATGTTACATTTTCCTTTTGATTCATCCAAACACCATTAACGTCATGTTCAGAATGCGCTTTATGGACTTGGGTTGTGTGCGGAACATGGTGGTTCTGTTTTCAAACCTTTTGTTGGAGGTATGATACTGTTGAATCTGATGTTGAGACTCTTCTCATCAGGGAGGGAAATGAACAAAAAGTGATACTCCCTCCGATTCAAATCAGATAAGATACTTCCTTTTAGTTTGTTTCAAGATAAATAACATAGTTTTAAATTTGGAAATAAAAGAAGCTTTTATATTCACACAAATGGCACGGTCCCACAAAACTTTTAACCTTTAAATTTTTAAGACCATAAATTTCAAAAATCTATTCTTTTTTTTTCTTAAACTTCGTGCCGAGTCAAAACTAACTCATCTAAATTGAGACGGAGGGAGTATATTTTTGTATTTACTATTTACTAAATCTCATAGTGTGTGCTTTAGAGGCTCTTTCAAGGATCAATATAGTGATAACACATCTACACGATCGCGAACCTGAGAATTTAAGTGCATATTATAATGCTGCTTTTGCACTTGGTAAGATATGTCAGTTCATCAGGAAAGTATCGACTCGGCACAGGTACGTTTTTATGGGGAATCCGTTATGTTTCTTGTTCATGTATTATATCTATCTTCAGTTTGTATATACTATAGTTATTCTAAAATGGTAAATTTGACCGCGCTTCGCAGTTATAAAAGGTAGCAGTAAATTTAGAAATAATATTTTTATAAACTTAGCAGAGATAGAATAAATAACAATTTTCTTGTATATGCATATAATTTTTAATCCTTTATATTGATTAAATAAAAAAGGTAATATTTTTACTGAAATTAGAATATTTTACTGCATATTTATTATCAAACTCTTTTCTAAAATTAAAAAAAATAAAAAGAATTTTAAGAAACTTTTTCACTTTTAAATATAGCTATGTATGTATTCTTATTCAAATTGAAGAAACAAAAAATGAAAACTAAAGAAACTAAAAACATAAAGAAAGCAAAAATACCAACTTATTATGGGTTTATATACACTTTCATCTTCTAATTTCACAAAAAAAAAGGTCAAATCATTCTCGACAAAATAATTTTTTTTTCAACTGGACAACTATTCTAGGCTTGATTTGCTTCTGTTTCCATAGAAAAATTACAAGCTAACATATGTCAAATACTCAAATTAGAAATTGGAATAGCTATGTATATATTGCACATAGGAGTATAAAATATGTTAAAAATATCTATCTCATACAATTACCTTTCGGATGAATATTTTTCACCAGAATGTGGATAAGCTTCGTCTGACTACTCTCGTCATTCAAAATATAATATTTTCTTCAAACAACACGTTCATCTATACAAAAAAATTCACAATACTATTAATAAGGTGACATGAGAGGCCAAACGATAAGGTGACAGAAATTGAGGAAGATAAAGAGCTTTAAATCAAGAAAATAAAATATGTTAAGAAGAAGTGAAAAATGTTAGAATTGGAAAGCCAAAAGATCAAATAGAATATCAAACGAATGGCCAACTCTCCTTGTCATGTTCGGCTTATATATATACAAAGATTAAAGTGTACATTGGAGTGGAAGAGAGTAATATTTAGTGTAGTTACACACTGTTACACCTTAATAGACATTAATCATAGGAATTAAGGAAGGAGAAGAAAACCAAAATATTTAGTTATTGGGGAATAAACCAAAAAAGGAGAAAATAGATAAATAGGATCCTTGGCCAAAGAGAGGTGTCGACTCATCTCTTATTTTTCCTACTTTATATATATATATATATATATATATGTAAGGTTTAGATTTTGGACACTTCACTACTACCTTCATTTCATTCATCAATAGTTTTGAACTCGCCTCGGCGTAACTGGTAAAGTTGCTGTCATGTGATCAGGAGGTCACGGGTTCGAACCGTGAAAACAGTCACTTGCAGAAATGTAGGGTAATGCTGCGTACAACAAACTCTTATAGACCGGCCCTTCCCGGATCCCGCACATAACGGGGGAGACCCCTATAATCTTTTGATCACGTCTTTTAGCTTTTAAGTGAAAGTCAATATACCAGCTCGATACTCATGAACTGAAAATTGCCTAAGACAATTCGTTAATTTGTTCTTTAGGCTTTCTAATTTAATTCTCAAAATTTCTGGCTGTATCAAATAATACATATATTATCAATACTTAATACTTATCCTCCAACGTATTTCATATTCTTGTTAAAAAAAATTCTTATTTGAAGTTTTTTGGTAGATTATTCCGGCTTGGTTGAATTGTCTGCCCATAAAAGAGGACACGGTTAAAGCCAAAGTAATTCACAAACAGCTCTGTTCAATGGTTGAAAGGTATTATTGAATTAGTTTTCTTGTTTAAAATCATTTTAAAATTCTGATTCGATCCCAAGATGCAGCTTTACATTTCTAGTTCAGATTTAATGTTAGTTCTCTTAATATTATATTTCTAATTTCCTATACTTTCCTAACACATTCTTACAAAATGCTGCTTTAGCAATTGATATATTTTTAAATTTCTAATTGATAGTTTACTTAACAAAATTATCTTTCATGGTGATTGTTACTGGTATTTTTTGTTTTTGCAGTTAACAAAATTAACCGATGTTTGCAGACTCTAAAATGTAATCTCACGTACTAATATTTTTTAATCTTTAATGTTTAACAAAATCTTGTGACTTACAGATCAGACGGAGAACTTTTGGGTCCTAACTATCTACACCTTCCAAAGGTTATTTCAGTTTTTTTAGAGGTTAGTTGAAAATTACAAGTAGCAGATGTTAGAATGAGTCGCCATTTATGTACACCGAGACCTCTCTATAACAACCATCATTTATTACAACACTTTACTATAACCGTCAAGTTTTCTTTGGAACCAATATTTCATGTTATGTTATAATACATACGTTCTCTATAACAACACTTAACTAGTAGAAAAAAGTTATTGAAACAAATGAGGTTGTTATAAAGAGGTTCGGCTGTAGTTGATTAATATACATTTATGACTGTCTTATTGTACTTTGACAAAGGGGAGCCTTGGTGTAACTAGTAAAGGCACTGCCATGTGACCAGGAGTAGTTCACGGGTTCGAGCAATGGAAACAACCTCTTGCAGAAATGCAGGATAAGATTGCGTACAATAGACCCTTGTGGTCCGACTCTTCCTCGAACCCGTGCATAACGGGAACTTAGTGGATGGAGGAAAGATTCTTAGCGGGAGCTTATTTGCATCAGATTAAATTTTATGGTGATGTAGCCATAAAGTAATTGAAAGTTGGTTCTTTTTGTAGGTTTTATGTGCTGGAGAGAATCTAGCTACAGATGAAACTACAAAATGCATGATTAATCTTTTGAGGCATTTTCAACAAACAGTACCAGCTGCCACCTTGGCATCAGCATGCTCATTGCTATTGCCTCAGCAGGAGATGGAATTGGAATCCATTTTATCACCCGAGGAAGATGTTAACATTTCTACTCACGCAGTTTAACTACTAGTCCTGTGAACTTGTGGAAATCAAACATTTTCATTGTGGAATGAGATTTTATGTTGGGAGGCTTAGGTGTGGAGAAACATGAAAACATGCAAACTACGGCGGAGACATGTTTCTATGTATAAAATGTAGTAACGCTGTCTTAATTGACTACATCACATCCCTTGGAATGCGGCCCTTCCCCATACCCTGCGTAAACGCGGGATGCCTTGTGCACCGGACAGGGTTGGAGCTAACATAGGATTTACTGGTTCGGTCGCACTCATTAACTTTGGTCCAAACTCTCTATTTATCTTAAGAAAACCATCGAATATGTATAAATTATTAATTTAGAATCCAGTAACTTAAACGAGCTAGAACCTCGAACCCATAATGTTCAAATCCTGACTCCGCCTTTAGCACACTGCTGTCCTTTTTACTGTCTTAGCTGACTTTTGCTTCAACTAGGAAATGAGAGGGCAGATAATTACGGCTGAGTTTGTTGCTTAAATATACTACTGGGAGAGTTGATTCTTGTGAAACTTTTGGTCTAGTCATCTTATTCAATACACTATTGTTACACTATTGGAGTTGATTTTGTGAAATTTAAATTGTGATGTTTTTGCTATCAAAATCTATATGTGTATCTGTCCTATTCTGCAATATGGACCTTGCCTATGGTCTAATAAAACAATTATATCCAAAACATTAATTAAAAGTCTTTGCGACCTCTTAGTGCCTGAGAATCCGCCATTCCTTTGAATCCCGTTGGGAGGCCGAGTTCAATCTTAAATTCGTAGATAAGCAATTAAATAATTAAGCGCATGATCAAATAATTAACTCTAAAAATCTTAACGTTGAGTTCTACAAATTTGGCTGTTTTCAAGTTGGAAAGGTTCAAACAACAGAACTTTAAATCCTGGCTAGTGCAGCGTTGGTTTATATTTCGTTCTATTGGGAGCCCATAACTCATTCATTCAGTAGAACCCTTTTTCTTTTAATAGTATAGTGGAGTTTAGATTCAACTGTTGTAAGTCCAAAGTAAAATTTAGATACGCAAGTTCCCTATTATGCTCTACTACAGTGACAATTTCCCTCTTTTTCAACAAAATGTAAAATAAAAATGCGGTGGAAGGGTATGATGCAAGATGACAACGACAACAACAAGACAACATATCCAGTATATTCTCACAGTATGAGGTTTGAAAAGGATAATGTGTACGCAGACCTTATTCCTACCCTAGGAAGAAATTATTTCAGATCATATATAGACCCTCGAATCAATGCAAGATGACAGCATATCATCAACCAGTGTTGCAGCTCTTTATATGCACGTCAGGCTGACGAATCTAAGTGATAAATAAGGACCTTGATCTCCTTTTCATATCCTTCTTTTTGCTCTTTCTGAATTTGCGTGACTGATTTTTCAATAGACTCACCGCATCTTTTCACTTCAATCATCTTTAGATCTACAATATCTCCGCAAGAGTAGAAGGAATTAGTTTCTTGAAGATGAAAGCAGCTTCCCACCGGAAGACTTTTGAGGTTGGGTAAGGACTCACCTGAGGCATCCCATTTTATAATTTTGAGGGACCTCAATTTCAGAACTTCGAGTTTCGGAAACTCTCCAGCTTCAATGTTCCATTTTCCCTAATGTTGGGTTTTTATTTAAAGGGCGTGAATGGGAAATGAAGAGGCACCTCTTGGATTGCACCACTTCATTTCATGCTTTCATTGTCTATAAATTTAGAGGCTTGAACTCATTTTTTAGATATGAAAAATCTGAAAATTTCTCCTCTCTTTTCTACATTGTTACATTGTTTTCGAAATAAGGATCAAGTATGATTTGCTCCGTCTGTTGAGTTCGCTGAAATTGTGTGATTTGAAGTGCCACTATCACAGAATAGTTAATCCGTTCTATCCTGGGAGGAAGTAATCTATAACCTTGAGCAACAGTGAGGGGATTAAATTCCACTTAACTTGTGAGCTCGAAAATTATTTTATGTTTTGTTTTATTGAACTAATATTTCTTTACTTCTCTGATTTTCTGGTTTCTTACATATTACTAACACTGTTAATGAATTTAATTTAATTTAATAATTGATACCAGGAAAAAGACGAAGAAAGAAGTGAAAGTCGTTTGTCATGAGGAAAAATGACGACGCGATTTATCCCAAATAGTCGTGAAAGTCGTCTGGTTTAACACCACATCTATTTTGATTATTCATCTGGACAAAAACAGAAGATGAATATGCATTTTTTTCGGAGAAGCAAATAAAGAGAAGATTTCTATGAGTCTGCTTATAAAAGATTTTCTTAACAGTATGGTTCCAATGTTGGGATTCTTTAAATGTTACAAGGAGAGTGTTTCTTTTGGCAATGCAATTGAGGCAGTCAGAAAGGCAACAGTTGAGGGGTCATGAAAAGAACAGGTTCAAAGTCACGATCAATTTCTTTTTCAAATCCTGCTGCAGCCGCACGAGCCCTTTCCGCGTGTCACAAATGACCTACGAAGAAGAAGAATCCTAGAACAAAATGAGAGGTAGCTAACCAACTTCTAGGAGAGACACAATTGACTGCATTGATCTCGGTAGCTACACCACCTACGAAATTTAAAGAACCTAAAGGAGCATGAGTCATATATTCTGCGGAACGCCGTTCCTGTCAAGGTTGTATGTCTTTTTTCAACCTACTCAAGTCTAACCCATTTGGACCCCTTAGAGGCTCTAACCATGGAGCACGCAGATCCCAAAAATGCATAGTTTCTCCTCCAAAAATGACTTCTCCGGTCGGGGAACGCTTTAGATATTTACCTAAATCAGTAGGTCCTTGAGCGGATCCCACGTTAGCCCCAAGATGTTGGTCTCTAACTAGAAAAGTAAATGCTTGAGCTTGAGAAGCTTCTGGTCCAGTAGGTCCGTAAAATTCACTAGGATAAGCAGTATTATTGAACCAGACAAAAACAACAAGCAATGAAACGTTGTGCTTACTCGCAATAGGCCTTTCATGGAAAGCCGAGCAATAACTGTAAGTAAACATTGGCGAAGAACATTACTGCAAATTGCGTCAATGTACGTTGGGCGTACACCGCAAAATGGGGAAAGTGGCAAAACGGCTAAGTGGAATTGGAAGGAAATAATATGAAAGCAAGGAATTGTCGTAAATGGTCTTAGTCCATTTTATATGGCTCTTGTCTAAAGATTACTTCTAAAAGTGACGTATTGACATCCAGGTTGTTTTGCTCTAACGGAGACATCGTTTCAAGCAACTTAAAAGGCATCTAAATGGCTGATATGGTAAAAATAGTAAGTGTCAATTTTTGGACTGGTAATTGAAAAATAGCCAACGTTTGTAAAGTCATTGAAAAATAATCAGTATTTTGCTGCAACACGAAAAGTTCCAGCATAATATACTGGAGATTGATGCACCTGTGTATGAACTTCCAGCATATTATGCTGGAACTCCAACACACGAAAAGTTCCAGCATAATATACTGGGGATTAGACCACCTGTATATGAATTTTCAGCATAATATGCTGGACCAGTATATTATACTGGAACTCCATTATATTATGCTGGAACCCAGTATATTATACTGGAATATTTTCTGAATTTTGAACGGTGTTTTCGTTCAGATTTATCTTTACATGAAAAGTGGCTAAATTTCGATTACTTTTGAAACTGTAGTTATTTTTTAATTACCACTTGTATATCTGGCTATTTTTGAATTTCTCCCCTGACGTGAGATTGTCATTTAATTCCACTATGAAATTGTTCAAAAAAAGACATCTTAAATGAATATTGAACATTTGAATGTGGCTCCAAAATTATAAATTCACTGGTTGGAATGAAAAAGTGTTGCATCGGTTACTTAGAGGAGAATTGCTCCCAGTACTTGAATATCAAAGTCCTCGTGGGACTAATTTTCTGTCTTCAACAGAATGTGACAACTATATTGGGTTATACCTATTTACTCTACTCACTAATAATTTTTTACCCTTTGGTGGTATATGAAATTTTGTGTCTATAAATTTAGGGTAGATATTTATTACGTGATCATCTCATATTATATATTTAGAATATATGCATGAGTAGGAACAATATATATTTACAGTTAATTTGTTATTCCTTTGACTATATGATAAATTATGAATAATTGATATAGAATTTGATAACATGCATAAATATATATATCAATAGTTATTTTCAAGGTTTTAAGACATGAATTAGGCTTACAGTAATACTTGAAGTATCTAAAGATCATGAATATAATATATGTAAAGATGAGCATATATGTATTTGATTAGAGAAAGAGATCAAACTGTTTAAAGTGTTAGAATGATTTAATTGGAAAACCATATGGAAAGGGAATTAAATTTCTCGTGATTTTCTACACTCATTATGGAGAATAAAATCTTCGTGATTTTCTACTCCTGCTTCGAGATCAAAATTTGCGTGACTTTTTACTCGTTTGTCGAGATTAAAGTCTTCGTGACTTTCTATTCATTTGTCGGAATAAAGTGTAAGTGACTTTATACTCGTTTTGGAGATTAAAATCTTAGTGATTTTTTACTCGAATTTATTATTCGATTTTAAGATTAAAAATTTCACCATTATATTAAATTTGATTGTCACATATTACTCGGTTTGAAGATTAAAAAACTTCACCGTGTATTAGATCTAGTTGTATCAGATTTTACTCGGTTTGAAGATTAAAAACTTCACCATTTATTAATTCTGGCTCTGTCATGACACAAACAATAGTTCTTGTTGTTGGCACTACAACGTAATAAGGGCGTCACATATGAATCTTCTTTTGAAGAAATATGTTTGGAATATGAAATTATTCACCAAAAGATCGCCCCTTAGTCCGCAATCTAATTTTATTGCAGAAAAAAAGAATCGATCATTAAATAAAATGATGAATGTTTTGCTGATAAGTTCTAGATTACTCGAGAACTTATGGGGTAAGCTATTCTTACAGCTAACCGAATTCTCAATCGAATTCCCCATAGCAAAACACAATCCATTCCAAATAAAAAATGGAAAGGAAGAAAGCCGAGCTTAAAATATTTAAAGTGTGTGGGTGTTGGTTCAAGTTCCTAACTCAAAAGGGTAAAGATCGTATTGAAAATCGTTGATTGCGTTTTCATAGGATATATAGTTATGCATTTCATTTTCTAGTTCATAAATCATAAATTCCGATATTGATATTAATACGGTAATCAAATCAGATAATGCTGAATTCTTTGAGAATATTTATCCGAATAAAAATGAGTGTGAGTCGTCTAGTGAAAAATTTAAGCGACCTCGAGAAGAAGTAAAGGAAAGTACGTTGAATTAGAAAAATCCAAGACGTAGTAAACGTCAAAGGATAACTACTTCCTTTGGACCAGATTTTTTCTGACATTCTTGTTAGAAAATGAGTGTGTCGACTTGTTAAGTCATTTTACGGACTAAAACAAGCACCCAAACAATGGCATGTGAATTTTGACTAGAAAATATTGTCAAATGGTTTCAAACTAGTGTATTTACATTAAGAATACTCTAAATTATGTATTCATTATTTGTTTATACATGGATGATATGTTGATAGAAAAGGCACATGAAACATGTGAAATGTGGGGCATTTAGCTTATGCATAACAAAAGCTAATGTTAGACGTGATGTCTATATTATTTAGAAGAACTAGATGATATGATTCTTCGAACCCCACGAATCCTTAATGGATATTGATTTAGTAGTTGGTTAATTCATTATTTGTTCTATCTTAGTGATTACTAGTATGAAACTACCAATTCAAAAGTTGTTTACGTGCCTCTCCAAAATGTTGTGTTCTTTCTTGAACATTGATAATATTTAGTTCTTTTATGAAAGGGGTCACTTGGAAGGCTGTGACTGTCATGAAAAGGTGCGTATGTACGTTTTTATATATGTTGGATGGTACTATATGAGGTGAACCAGCCGATGAAAATAACATAAAAATCCATGGCAAATTGGATTTGTATCATGAATAAAGTCTATTTGCATATCATATAAACTTGTATTCCATTATGGAATAAGAATAAAATAGCAAAAGGCGGTGGTTGAAAAATGTGTTAGATATTAAAAGATTGTGGCCATAACTGATACAACCATTCCAACTGTTTGTTGTCATATTAAGTGTAGTCAATATTCTGATATGCAATAGAAAGTAGAGACGTATTAGTCTATGATATAAGGAAGTTTGCATTGAACTATCATGACAATTAAATGAGTTTTGAGATATTTGAAATATACTCAAAATTATACATTGCACTATAATAAGTATCCTGTGGTTATTAAGGGATAGAGTGATGCAAATTTGATCACTGGATCAGCCTAAACTAAATCCACAACTGTATATATTTTTACAATAAGTGGAGGAGCAGTGTCTTGGAATCGTCCAAACAAACGTGCACTGCCGCTCTACAATGGAAGCTGAGTTTATAGCTTAGACAAGGCCGGTGAAGAAGTTAAATGGCTCCGGAATTTCTTGAAGAAATTTCATCTTAGCCCAAAATATTGGCACCTATATGCATACGTTGTGATGGCCAAGCGACAATAGAAAGGGCTGGGCGCATTATGTATAATGAAAAATCTTGTCATATACGACGAAGACATAAAGCTGTTAGGAAACTACTCTCTAGGGGAATTATTATAATTGACTATGTAAAGTCAAGCGATAATGTGTCGGATCCACTTACAAAAGGCCTAACTAGAGAGGTAGTTGAAAGATCATCGAGGGGAATAGGACTATGGCCGAGGACAAGTCATTGTGGTGGTAACTCTACCTAGAAGACTGGAGATCTCAAGATCTAGGTTCAAGGAGATCAAACAAAGTCATTAATGACGGTTCAACATTGTCAAATAAAATTTCTTATCGGTCCATTCTCGTGATGAGACAATGTTCAGTACCAAGAATAAAGCGTTAAGGCTTTTTAAAGATTTCTAAGTTTGATGCTGGGTATATCAAATAGTGTATCTACGGGATAACACGTTTAGGAATCACCTATGTATGTGTGAAGTGTAAGTCGCTTCAAGGAGAATTTAGTAAGGTCAGTTCTCTACGCACTTATAAACAGGGTGGTGTTCATGGATAAAACGAACACAACAATGAGAACCAAAGACGGTTGGAGGATTGATTGTGTTACTTATGGGTATCTAGGTATATATCAAAGTTCGACGGTTCAAAGATATCAAATCTACCGAATGACCGAGTATATCCGACATAAGTTAACTACAAAAAGTTCAAAGGAAAATATACTTATCCACATGCGATTAATTCTTACTTCCGAATCATACAATTTTTTATGCATATTTTTATAAATATGGTCATTCCTCATTCATGTGGGGAATTATTAGGTTTTATGAATAGGTGTCAATGGGAAATGGAAGAGGCACCTTTTGAGTTGCAACTCTTCATTTCACCCTTTCATTGTCTATAAATTTAGAGGCTTAGCCTCATTTTTAAAATATGGAAAAAAACTGAAAACTTTTCCTCCTTTCTACATTGTTGCATTATTTTTTCAAATAACCAAAGTGTCAAGTGTGATTTTCTCCGTTTGTTGAGTTTGCTGAAGTTCTGTAATTTCGATTGCCAGTATTACAGAATAATTTTTTCGTTCTATCTCGGGAGGAAGTAATCCATAACCTTGGGCAATAGTGAGGGGATTAAATTCCTTAAGGACACACAAGCAACTTCTGGCTAAGCGAAAATTAGGATTCGTGGCTGGTACTTGTAAAAAGGATTCTTTTAATAAGGAACTACATGAGGAATGGGAGACATACAATGCAATTGTCCTCTCCTGGATCATGAATACAGTATGGCAGAACCTAATTAGTGGAATTGCTTATGCATCTGATGCTCATTTAGTTTGGAAGGACCTAAAGGAGAGGTTTGATAAGGTTAACTGTGTAAGGATCTTTCAATTGCATAGAGAGATTGTAACAATCTCACAAGGAATAGAATCTGTGGATACTTAGTTTACAAAGCTGAAAGAGCTGTGGTCAGAGTATGATGCTTTGGTTCCTTCACCTGGATGTGACTATATGAAATCAGAGGATTGTATTGTGCATCTTCATCAACAGAGGTTGCTTCAATTTCTGAGTGGCCTCAATGAATCTTATGATTAAACAAGGAGACAAATTCTAATGAAAACAACAGAATCAACACTGAATCAAGCTTATGCTCTGATTATTGAAGATGAAAGTCAAAGGTCAAGTCCATATCCAGCCTTAGCTGTTAAAAGAGAAGCAACTGCTATGCAAGCTGGTCGAGGAATAACTACTAGAGGAGAGCCAATTGCCATGCAAGCTGGTAGAGGACAACCCTATAAAAGAAAAAAAATCTTTCATAAGATGTGATTATTGTCATAAGAATGAGCATTTGAAGTAAAATTGCTATAAATTGATACGGTATCCGGGGGATTTTAAGTCAAAAAGACAAGTTGTGGCTAAACAGTGCTATTGGTATTCTTGAGCATAAACAACAGACACAGATGAATAGAGAAAAAGGATAGCTATGATCAGGTAGCGGGGCATTCTTCACTGAGGATCAATGTTGACAAATACTGAATATGCTGAACAAGGATACCTCTATACCACAAGTAGACATGGCAGGTACTACCACATCCTTAATGGCTAATTTCTCTAATAGTGAGTGCATAGTTGACTTTGGTGCAACTCATCACATAACTGCCTCACTAGATTTACTGCACTCTAAAACTACGTTGAAAGGTGAACATAGAGAGCAGGTATAATTGCTCACTGGTGAGAGAACTGACATTGCACATGTTGGTAGTGCAACTCTTCTTAACGATTTAGAGGTGAAAAATGTGTTGTTTGTCCCAGACTTCAAATTTAATTTGCCATCTCTATCCAAACTCACAAAGGAACTCTGCTGCTCAGTTCATTTTTATCCTTATTTCTGTATATTTCAGGACCTTTGAAATGCCAGGGTGAGGGGAATTAGTAAAGAAAAGAGAGGTCTATATGTGGTGAAGGATGAACACATAGCAAGAGTATTGAAGCAGATATCAGCAGCTACCACTCAGAAGCCAGAATTTGATGGTCACCTTTGGCGTCAGAGATTAGGACATGCCTCAGTTAGCACAATGAAGCATATCAAGTCTTTTCAGCATGCAATATTAGATTATTGTTCAGTTTGCCTAAGCAAAATAGATTAGTTTTTCCTAGAAGTTGTTTTAGAAGTGTCAGTCCTTTGCTACTATTACATATGGATGTTTGGGAACCTTACAAGTTCCCAACACATGATAGGAAGAATTTTTTCTTGACCATTGTGGATGATCATTCAAGATATACCTGAGTTTATTTACCGCAGTTAAAAAGTAATGTTATAGTAATATTGCAGAATTTTCTTTCCACGCTCAGAACACAATTTCATGTAGTGGTTAAGACCATTAAAACAGATAATGAAGGAATTTTTTTTAATAAACAATGTAATAGCTTGTTTGATCACTATGAGTAGCTATGCATACACACCCTAGCAAAATGGGGTGGCAGAAAGGAAACACAGATACATCCTGGACACACCAAGGGCATTGAAGTTTCCAGCTAATATGCCAACTAGGTATTGGGGAGAATGCATAATTACAGTTGTGTACCTTATTAATAGGATTCCTACTGTTATTCTGAATGGAAAACACCATATGAGTTGGTGTATCATAAACAACCTTCACCTAACCATTTAAGAGTATTTGGTTGCCTCTGTTATGCTACTACTTTAGTGCATGGAAACAAATTCTCAGCAAGAGCAAACCTAGCAGTCCACATTGGGTACTCAGAAACTTAGAAAGGTTATAAGCCGCTGGATTTCTCCGCTAACCAATTTTTTGTTTGTAGGGATATTGTGTTTAAGGAGCATTTATTTCCTTTTACTCAACCTTCTTCATGGAAACATTCCATGATCCATGATAGGAGAGTGTACAGGCTAATCATGAACCATTTCTAGCTAATTATGACTTCCTACTAGAAGACCACGAAGACAATGCAACTGCATCTACTTCTCATCCGCCTGAAGCTGTAGTCTCACTAATAATGGACTCAACTCCTAGTGTGGATAGTGGACCTACTGAGGGAGTGCAGAATGGGCATGAAGAAAATGAACATACAGAAGAAGACACAGACTCAATAGACTCAACAGCAGGCTTACATGATATTGCAAGTATTGCACTCAATGGTATTGTCTTGCGATTAGTTAAGTAGGTGAAAATTTTAAGACTATTGTTCAAATTCGAATTTGCCCAAGTGTTATCCAATACCAACTTCATAGAATAGTCGAGTTATATACAAATTGATCATGACAAGTGTGACCATTTCTTATCAACTTAAAAGCAAAATCAAACTGAATTTTATCGTTTTTAAAATTAAAATACCAAAACAAAAAAAATATTAGTTTTCTTTCTCGAATTGAATTGAATTTCGATTTAATTCGATTTTTCATTTTTAGTGAGCAATCCTAAATTGGACAAACAATAGTGGCCGTACACTGAATATCATTGTCATGACTCAGTGCAAATCCTCTTCTCAGATTTATAATAAAGTTAAAAGTTTTAGAATTGTCCAAAAGGGGAAGTATGTGCACCTAACTAATATAATAAGACACGAAATTAAGAAAAATTCTGTTTTGTATGTTGGATTCATTCAATTGACTGCGAAACTATCATTTTGTGGAACCAGATTTTTTTATCAATAAAATAATTTATATAAAATTAATAAACGATAAAAAAAATGTTGAAAAACTTAATAATTATTTAGTTACCTTTTTAAGTAACCCATTTCCATTTTTTGATCATTCAGCAATCAAATATGAGAAAAGACAAGTCTACAAATTTGTTATAGTTTAAAAAGAAATAAATAAGTCTAAAGCTTTTTTTCACTTAAAAGAATTATTTGTAATTGACTATATGCCAAAAACTAAGAAAAATAATAAAATTCAATCATCACCTATGACGTTTCCTTCGATTGACCACTATTTTATTTTTTGATTATTGGGATAGTCAAATTTAATTCAAGTGGAACACTACGTGTGCAACAATTTGCATTCACAAATAAAATATATGAGTCATAATATATGGATATATTTGAATATTAATCCGCTCATTTATGAAATGATAATATTAAAAAGAAAATATTTATTGGATAATTTGTAGGATAAAAAAATATGAGTCATAATATATGACAAGAATATAGCTTCTCGAATAAAATTAAAAAAATGCAAAAATTACCTATTAGTACTTTTTTGTTTCGATAAGTCCCATTATATCCTTTGCCAAACTAGCAAGTCATTCTTTTTCCAAAAGTTTCTAAAAAATGTCCTAAACCTACTAGAATATCGTTGATTGCAATCTGTCTTTTGCAAGTATATGCTGCTTAAAATGGGTTACCATTAATTCAAATTCGCGCCAACATAAAAATTATTTCATTTCAAAGCTCGAATCTAATCCCTGATTAAGTATAAGAGTTATTGTAAGTTGTAGTGAGTATATAATCCTAAAAAAAGAAGAACAACAAGTTAATTTTTTTTTTTTAGTTTTTCATTCGGTGTTCGGTATTTACATGGGGGTCTGATTAAATTCGGATTCACGCCAGGAAGCCCCCACATTGGGAGAGTAAAGTGCTCCCTAACAAAGGCGACTCCATACCGAAAGCTCGAACTAGAGACCTCTAATTAAGAATGAAGAAATGCTTACCATTCCACCATAAACGTTTGTCGATAACAAGTTAAAAGTTTAACCAATGAAATAACGATTAAACCTACAAACTAAGGAGACAAGTCAAAGTACTAGAAAAGTTCATATGGAGTAAGTTTTTTCAACATTTGCAAGCTTTTAAGGTTGAAAAATAAAGTCTGTCTTTGACCAAAAGTTAAAATCTTTCTCTTGAAGCTAAAAGGCAATTATTATTTTATTTAAAGTGATAGAAAATTTGTAGTACATGCGTGCTGTTAAATCTTCTTTTGTACCTCGAATTAATTTGATATATTTAATCATTTGTAGCATGTCATTTTAGAAAGTTTGTTTTAAAGGAAAATTGAAAAAAGACCAAATCATTTCCAAGTGCATGCACTCCACTTTAGAAGAATGGTAACTTTTTAATTTGTTGCAAGTACGTTTGGTACGAACACAAGTAATATAGGAATTAGTAATACAGGTATTAGTAATGTAGGAATTGTAGTACTGGGATTATCTTTTATCAAGTGTTTGGTTCACTGTATTAAAAATTAATTTGTGTTTGGTTTAAAATTGTACAAAATCTTCTTTACAGTTATACCCCTGAATATTCTTCTTTCTGTATATAAAAAAATTTAGGAAAAGGATTTGAGGGGCGGTTTAGTAATTTTAGGGTCTTATCCAGGTATAATTAATGCAGGGAATAGTAATCCCTTGGTTTCCTTGATATTAGCTAAGTCCTCCTATGAGGCATAAGTAATCCATGTATTAGGTATGCATAAATTGAATTGAGCAACCAAACATTATATTGGACGGATTAAATTTTTATACATGAATTAAAGAAGTAGAAATCAATTTCTTCATTTATACAAGCAGAAGATCACACAAAGCAATTAATTCACGTATACAGGCAAGTGCGTTTTCCTAGAATTCATGGACCTCTCCTTGCCGGAGGTGGTCCTAAATCGCGAATGTTTGATAAATAATTAGATTGGACACATTTAGATCCGAAGAATGTTTTGTTTCCATTGATAATGTGTGGATTAAGATAAGTGGGAATAAAGGTTACATCACTGTTTCTGATATTCATTATTTTACTTAGTATAGCCTACCAAACGACCCGTCCTATGTCACATCGCTAAGAAAAGAGAATTCTTTTTTTCTCCTCTTATTTACTTTGAGCTTGCTAAAACAACGAACAACTTTTTATTATAAAATGCGACTTTGTATTTTGCTCTGAATTCATTTTAGATTGATAAAGAAATTAGTCAAATTTCTTGAGCAGTCGACGTTAACGGCTCCTTGCTCTGAAAATGATCGAAAATAAATTATCAAAAATGAAATTTAAAGGAATTCAAAGACAATTATTATTTTCCATTTGACCAACACTATGGAACATTGAATTTATCATGTGATAAACAAATATCTAATGTAATTTTATGCCTTATTTTCTTTTTCTTTAATTAAAGTCAAATATGGACGAAGTCGTCCTTCAAATATAGTAGCGTTGTGATTCAACTTGTTTTCCTCTTTAATTTCTCCTTTTAGTAAGGCCACCATTTGGGAAAGGAATCTTTTAATTATTTCTACTTATAGAGTTTACAATTGTCCTTTTCTAATAATGTGAAGGGAAACAAGAATATATGTGTAAAAATTAAACATACTTAAATTTGTAGTAGTTAAGCGATTTAATGAGGTAAGAATATCTATAAATCAACCAGATTAAGTGATAGGAGTTTATACTTTTTTTCATTGTGAGCGGAGTCTGTATATAAATATATATATCTAAACTTAAGAAATTCTTAAACTTTCAAATGCCAACTTTCCATAATAAGTGTTGAAATGCTCCCAGACCACCCGATACTCAACCCAAATATATGCCTAAGTCCGAAATCATCATAAGAACCTGTTGGAACCTTCAAATCCCGATTACGAGGTTGTTTACTCAAAAGTCAAATCATGGTCAACTCTTCCAACTTAAAGCTTCCGAATTTAGAATTTTCTTTCTAAATCAATTCCGAACTTCCCGAAATTAAATTCCGACTACGCGTACAAGTCGCCACTCAAGGCCTCAAACCGCCAAACGATACGTTAGAGCTTAAAACGATTGGTCGGATCGTTATGGTGGCATTTTTCATTATATCAATAGACTGTAAGCTTTGGCGGTTGAGAAATTATATGTAATATTTCATTTTACTGAAAAGTATGTTTCGAAGACATAATTAAATGCTTCTGGATTTTGAAAGAAATAAACTCAACTGGCTATATATGACGCAAAAAGAACATTGAAACTATTCTATTATTGCAATCTTTATTGCATAATGTTATTGAAATATGCTTTAAAGGTTGCTACAATTTTTTTCTTCCAGTTCTTAATGTTATGCAAAAGTAGGCCCCACTTTTGCAAAGGCTAATTTTGATATTATTGAACCAAATAAGATTGAAGTCGTTGACAAGTTATGCGGTCAAAATGTAACACAAACAAGAAAGCTAAGTTTGACTTTAGAATTAAAAAATCAGGCTACAAAAAGAAGAAACAAAATATCAGCTACAATTAGTCAAATGATTAGTATTTCTTTTTAAGCTAATTTACAAGTTGCTTTTATGATAAAATTATCATTAATTTTATAGTTTTCTCGTTTTATTTAAAATTTAAAGATTAAAATATAGTTAATCGATGATTATTTCGTAGTATTACTTCTTCTTATTCTTCAATTAAATTCAATGTAGCTTGATTTCATTTGAGAACATTGAATCTATTACCTCTTACACTTTATTTGAGCTGAATTACGTTCACTTTAAATTTTTTTAGGAGAAGTTAATGCTATCAATTTTATTACGAAATTAGTATTATTATTAAAAGAAGTCTAAAAGATCATTTGGATGCTTGTCATTATTTTGACTCTTTCAATCGTAAGTCTTAGCGTATTTTCGCCTAGCTCGTTTTCAAGTTGGCTGAAGAGCATGGGCATTGACACCTTATTCCAATTTAAGACTGGCTAATGGTCCGGTCCGGTCACGGGCCGGAAATTTTTTTCCGGTCCGGTCCGGTCCGGTACTGTTACTGCGCAACAACCGGACCAATCCGGTACTTTCCGGTTCGGTCCTCCCGGTTCCAAATGGGCCGACCGGACCTTGACCGGTACCGGCAACCGGTCTACCGGTTTTTCCGGTCCGGTCCGGTCCGGTCCGGCCGGTCTACCGGTTTAATTTTGTTTGAAATATATACATTTGCACGCCACTGCTGACAATACATTACAATATTTGAAAAAGGAGACAAAAGAGCATAGAAGCACCAAATAATTAAAGTAGATGAAATGAGTAAATGAATATGAAAAGCACAAGGGAATGGGAACCTTTTGACCCTACTGTATTAAAAAGTATGCTAAAATAAAGTTGACGACTCCTTTAATTTACTAATGTTGAGTTGTTGACAGCTTGATTGCCCCACTTTATTTGTTTATGTCAGGTCCGGTCCGGTCCGGTCCGGTCCGGTCCGGTTCCGGACCATTTTCTTACCGGTCCATCCGGTCCAAAATTCCCAAACCGTTCCGAAACCGGTTTCGGCAACCCCTACTTTAAATTGGTCCGGTTCACACCGGTCCGGACCGGTTTCGGACCGGAACGAAACCGGTCCGGTCCGGCTATAACCGGACCATTAGCCAGCCTTATTCCAATTGGTGTCATGTGATATTATTTTGTTTAATTTTTTTAGTAAATATAAATAATAAAACTATCTAAGCCCCACATCCTCAAAAATGGACCCCACATATGACCATATGTTTAACCGTAGCGGTGACAACATTTTCAATGGAGATTTTCCTCACTCTTGACTGAAGACTAAAAGGGCCTCTCTCTCTCTCTCTCTCGTAGCTTCTTCCTCTTTAGCAATAACAAATAACAATGGGTTCATTTTTTTATTCTTGTACTAATTCAACCCCTTTTCTCTTCATATTCCTCCTCCTTCTCCTTTATCCTTTTTGGGGTTTTCTTGGTTTTCAAATTTTCTAAAGGAAAAGTTAATTATAAAGTGAGAATCTTGATATTTGTTTTAATAT
>MCJB01051934.1:0-13285 GCA_002018475.1 Nicotiana obtusifolia
TTTGTTATAACTTATATAGACGATGTCTTAATTTTCTCAACAAACATCGACCAACATTTCAAACATCTAGGCATTTTCTTTAACACTATCAAAGAAAATGGATTAGCTCTGTCTAGAACTAAGTACAGCCAACTTAAAAATGATAAAGAAAGTATCATTGCTTTTACATCAAAGCACTGGAATAGCTCACAACAGAACTATCCAACTCTTAAAAAAGAAATTTTAGCAATTGTTTTATGCATATCGAAATTTCAATCAGATTTATTAAACCAAAAGTTTTTACTTCGCATTGACTGCAAGGCAGCTAAGTCTGTTTTGCAAAAAGATGTGTAAAATATTGCTTCAAAACATATTTTCGCCAGATGACAAGCTATTTTATCAATTTTTGATTTTGATATTGAATATATAAAGGGAAGCTCAAATTCCATACCTGATTTCCTAACCCGTGAATTCCTTCAAGGTAGATAAAATGCCCAAAAAACCAAAGCCCTCGTGGTTAGCCTTACCAGCCCCGGAGGAAAAGCAACAACAGCAGGCTGCCACACAACAACCTAAAGATGTTTCAATTTTTTCAGTTGCTCAACAACAACAGATAACAACAGTAGCTGCAAAAAAGCAGCAAACAACGGAAGTTGGACCAAGCCAGCCAAAATGTAGATCGCCTGCAGACTATGCCATGATAGGCATCCCAATGGTGGTCTCATCACCGCCGATTCCGGCCAAACAAATTCCAATTGCCCAACCTCGAAGATGGGCAGATATCGCCAAAGAAGAACCCTCTTCTGAAGATGATATTCAATTTGCACAGCCGCATACTTCGCAGTGGACGACAAAAGATTTTGAAAATGGATACAACTCATGGTCCTTACTTCAAAAACACC
The DNA here is from genome assembly GCA_002018475.1 of Nicotiana obtusifolia. Classification (NCBI taxonomy): domain Eukaryota; kingdom Viridiplantae; phylum Streptophyta; class Magnoliopsida; order Solanales; family Solanaceae; genus Nicotiana; species Nicotiana obtusifolia. The sequence goes on from MCJB01051934.1 coordinate 882, forward strand.
CATGACTCCTCTCGACCAAGAGGAAGTGGCGAAGTCGATGGCACAACTCCTTGAAGCAGCCGCCATATCTCCCGCCAGGTCTTCTTCAGCTTCAACTTCAGCTGTGGTTACAAAAAGCACCACTACTTCAACTTCAACCGTGGCTGCTACAAGCACCACAAAGAAAGAAGTGGTGGTAAAAAAACCCACTAAAGGAAGGCTAGTTTAAGCAAAGTTAGCAGGCTCTACCAGCAAAGAAGACTACATCCAGGAGATGGAAACCTCCTACAACAGCTCAAGTTTTTATTTATTTATTGCTTCCTGTTCCTTACATTCCTCGTATTTTCCCAGTCCCCTCTACTCCCTCGGGGACTAGCTTGTCCTAATTCATCTAATTTCACGGCTTGGAAAATTTGTTGTTTTTCCTCGTCACTTAAGTGGGTATCCCACCATCCCGTAAGTTGTCCTGTAAAACCAGCGACTTAGTGTTTCAGGTGTGGAAATCCCGAGCACATCGCCAAGTTTTGCAGAGTCTCTCAGAAGATCAAGAGCCTACAATTTGACGAACCTACTCTAAACAAAATAGAGATATTGCTTGTTGAATTAAGTGAATCTTCGGATATTACAGACAATGAAATGTCCGACGACGAACAATTTAACAACATCCCAGATTTTAACATATTGTTATGTGGTACTGCCAGATCTAGTTTCAAACTCACGGATCTCTTTATTTATGGTTAAGTTTGAGAGTTGTTCTTTCTTTATCTTGTTATAGAGTAAAGATGTTAGATCTGATGATAGATCTGCAGATCTACTGATTCTTTTCCATAAAGTGGTTAAATATATGCTTGTATTACGAAGAATCTTTGAAATGGCATTGGGATCCTTTCGGATCTGCACTGTAAGCGTGGTTCCCAGGGATTATGGCGAGGTGATGCCTGTAAATGTACCTGTTAGGCTTGCAGATGGTTTAAAAAACCTTTGGGTCATTTAGAATTAATTCTTTGTAGAACAATCATAAACATTAGCCCTTTTGAGTAAAAGAATTAGTATACTTACATATTTACCCCTCACATCTAATGCTAAGCACTATAGTAAGATAAAATCTGAACAGACCTCTTACAAGGCCTTAAAAGCTATAGATCTATGAAGTTTAACACCATATCTGACTCTTCCACATACAGTAGAGTTAAGAACATGGATAACTTCTTTACGAAACCACTTGGTCTCTCGAGCCAAGGATAGGAAGCTTTTTAATTATTCAAATGTCTTACTTTCACTCATTCTCATATAGATCTACGAGTTCTTCTTCTTCCTCCTCTTCTTCCAATTTTAAGCTCAAAGAAGAGATTAGTTTCTCTGATTTGCAACAATCAATTGACGACTGAAAAATCCCCAAACTTCCCCAGTCAACACTTTACAAGTCTAGAAAATGGAGCTTGACAAGTGATTATCACATGTCTACCATTGAGCAAACTATCCCTCTGGAATCAGACCATGAGGAAATCAAACTTCTCAATATCAAATCTATTGAAAAATATCGGAAGAAATATAATTACATCCATTTTGATTTAGTATAAATAGCCGCTAAGCCTTTATCTAGAGAAGGACTGGACACATCACTCCTACTCTGTCTTAGAGATTCTAGATTCCTAGAATTCAATGATTCGTTACTAGGAATGGTGGAAACCAGTCTTTGCAATGGACCAATTTATTTCGACTGTTTCCCTAACTTTAAATTCTCCCTTAAGGATAGAAATATTTTAGATGCCTTCACCCTAAATGTTAAGACCTCTAATTATAAGACTAAGGTTGGCTCTCTTCCTGTAGTAATTATTTACAGAATCCAATATAAGGTAATGAGTTTTGCCTTTAACACTGGAGCTTTGAGAACTACTCACAAAGGTGAAACAGTTCTCTTCCAGACAGACTTGCAAAGGTCTCATCTGTCTATCCCAAGACCAATCTCTTGGAATCAGGTTTCCCTCCCGGAAAACTGGCTTCTGCAGGATGCCACTCCTGCTCAAAAGCCACAAAACACGACGATTTCCCAGATCCAACAGTCCCTTCCTGATCTGTGCTAGTGTTCTTTCAGAGGTCCCTTAGCCAAAGAGTAAGTTCCTCTGCCTCTTCGCAGTCTGAAATTCCACCTATTCATTCTGCTAGACATTCAGTGTCTTCATATCCTACTAGAATCGAGACAGTAGACTTCGAATCTCGAGTTCCCCAAGCTAGGTATAAGGTAGAAAAACCAGAAACGGTTCCCTCTGCCGACACTACCTACAACCGACCAAATTCTCCTACCTATACGTCACTAGGTGCCGAATTAGGAGATGACAGTTGGTGCTTTGGAGATAGAATTTGAAATTGATAAAAAAAGGTCGCCAAAAGGAATTATACTCTCCTGAAAATATTTTCAAAAGAACTTGGTTTTTAGAAAATTACAAAGGAGAAGAAAGAAAGAAAATTCAAACAATTTTCTATGATAGTCTAAATGTCATTAAACAACAAATTAATTTCTTTGAATGGTTTGAAATTTATGCTGATTATAACCAGATCGATTTCCCTTTTTCAAACTCAATTAATGTTTCAAAAATATGAAAAACCAATACTGGCGAAGAACTTATTTCCAACTTCCTCCGTCACAAGGATTTTCGACAAGCTTTGCTAACAGTCCGTCACAGCCTCACCTTTCAATAAGAGAGCTGACACTGAGCCGATCACTGGCAAAGATATTAAAAATATTTTTAAACAAAATAATTACACTAACAAGTATTTACAAACTCTTGGAGAATACTTGGTTTCAAATTCATCTTCAGCCTCTCTGAAGAAACCAACAGTAGGAACCTCTACTCCTACAACTCCTTTATTTAAATCGTACAGATCCCTAGAACCCATACTAGAGAACTTGTTATGCATCGCTCTATAGATTCTCCCAAACTCTCTGAATAACAACAGAGAATAGCGGAAATAGAAAAATCCTTAACAATCCAGGACACTCCAGTCCAACAGACGGAAGATTCTTCTTCTAAGATCGTAGGAGCTTTAGGAGATACCGATTCAGATAATGAATATGAACAATTTTCACAAATTTCTCTAGAAGACAAGCCTACTCTAGAAATGGCACCTATTAAATCTAAATTTTCCAACTGGTGAAAGCCTAAAAAACTCTATTACCCTAGAGCTACACATCCAGATGTAGTCTTAGAAGAAAGACCCAACACCATGCAGAATAATTATAATGCTCATAATATCTATGAGTGGAATATCGATGGATGTTCCGAATATAATATTCTTGCCAAATTACAGCAGATGACCATGGTAGCAACTGCTTACAAAATCTCCCACAACTGTTCCGACTAGAGTACTACCCATGTCTTAGTCGCTGGTTTTACAGGCCAACTTAAGGGATGGTGGGATACCCATTTAAGTGACGAGGAAAAACAACAAATTTCAAGCCGTGAAATTACATGAATTAGGACAACCAATCCTAAAAGATGGTGAAAAAATTCATGATTCTATCAACACGTTGATTTACACAATCATCAAAACATTCGTAGGTTTCCCGGGTATCTTTAGAGAAAAATCCTCTGAAATACTTAACAACCTCAAGTGCAAAGCTCTTTCAGATTCTAGGTGGTATAAGAATTCCTTCTTGACCAGGATCTACGAAAGACCAGATGGGGATCTCCCTTATTGGAAAGAGAAATTCCTAAATGGCTTGCCTAAGTCCCTTAGAGATTTAGTCAAAGAAGAATTTCAGAATCAATATTGCGGTGATATTGTTCCTTACAATCAAATCACCTATGGCCAGATAGTTAGCCAAATTCAACAAGTTGCTCTTAAAATCTGTAGGCAAGACAAAATGCTTAGGCAACTTGCCAAAGATAGGGCACAAAGACGTAGGGACTTAGGAAGCTTCTGCGAACAATTTGGTCTTCCTTCGTGCGGAATTAAACCTCATAGGAAGAAAAGTTCAAAACTTGATTCTTCCAATATTAGAAATACAATTCCAATAGGAAAAGGAAACTTTCCTACACAAAAAATAAGTCTTCCAAATCCTTTACTAAAGATGGCAAGACTTCTACTTCCACCGGAAAGTGTAGGACCCTCTACTCCTACAACTCCTTTATTTAAACCATACGAGATCCCTAGAACCCATACTAGAGAACTTGTTATGCACCGCTCTACAGATTCTCCCAAACTCTCTGAACTACAACAGAGAATAGCGGAAATAGAAAAATCCTTGTCAATCCAGGACACTCCAGTCCAACAGACGGAAGATTCTTCTTCTAAGATCGTAGGAGCTCCAGGAGATACCGATTTAGATAATGAATATGCACAATTTTCACAATTTTCTCTAGAAGACAAGCCTCCTCTAGAAATGGCACCTATTAAGTCTGAATTTTTCAACTGGCGAAAGATATTATATATATATATATATATATATATATATATATATATATATACATACATAAATTTTTAAAACATACGCCTCTATGGGTATCATCATCATCATATCGTACCCGGTCCTAATAGGCTCGGTAAAAACGTACCCGGCCACATGGAGCTCGGTAAAATCCAACTGATCAGTGGTTGCACAATAGGTATCGTACCGGGCCGACTATAGCGCGGCTCGGTAGAGTAAAAAAGATACATATATATGATGTGTGTTGGACTCATTGGAATCATATTCTGAGCCTTTCGAAGTGACGTAAGGTCGGTATCCTTCGTACACGTTATTAGGACTAACTCTTCATCAAGAATCTTATAAGAATCATGAAGTATCGACAACATTAATAACATAAGAATAAGAGAAGTAACATCAACCTCAATTGTTCCATAAGAAGGGAAACAATGTAAGTACTGCTAGCTTCTAAGAGTGGTGTATCTTTGGAAGCTCGTTCATTACATTATGCACAATCAAAGTCGTGCAAAAGAAGGAAAGGGATAGCATCACATACCTTGTATATACTGTCCAACCTCAAGCTATGAATATGCCACGACTCCTTCGTCTACAATAACAGAAATGACATTATCGTTATCGTTTAAGTGTCTTAACTATTATGTATCAACCGTAACCTATTTTATGATGAAACGGACAACACCTACCCTATTTATATGACTTCCCACAAGTTAACACAATCATCAAACATCCCAAATAACATCAATAATAATCATATTGAGCCTCCCAAAACATTCCACCAGCCAACAACATTACTAACAAGCCTTTCAATAAATATCTTACAAGTTCTAGCTTCAACGACTTAGCCGAAACTTGGATAATCTTAAATACATGTAGAGACAGAGGTTCCTTACCTTTAAAAAGAAGAAAAAATCCAATTTGACCATAATTGACCACGAAATATCCCTCCAATGCTGCCACAAGAACAAGGAAGCAAAGCTAGCAATCAATTAGGGTTTTTCGGCACTAGAATCACTTTAGAAGACTTGAAATCACCTAGGGTTGATATTAAAACTTGAGGGAGTATTTTACAGAACATAAAAAACTTAAAACAACCTCCCACACGAGTTGAAACAACACAAAATCAGCAACAACAAGAAGAACAAGAAACTTACTAGAGCCACGGGATTCCCGACACTTGATTTGTGTTGTTTGCCCTTTGTTTTGGTCTTGGATCATGAGAGAACCTTGAGAGAGTGTTCTTAGGGTTCTAAGGTCTGAATATACTGAAAACCAATGACATAAAACGGGGTTGAGGCGTGTTATATATATCCATATTTCTTAACCGCCTATGTGGGCCCCATAGCGAGCTGCTTGGCGCAGTCTCGCGAAAACACGAATATCTCTCAACTATGAGATCGTATCGACAAATGGTTTAATGGTTGAAAACTAGGCTCATAGATCTTCAATTTGGTGGGTATATCATCCCCCCAATTCCAAGTAAATTGGGAGAAAAGTGTAATAGCATTTGACCTAAGTTTTAAGTAAAATTATGAACGTAAGTTGTGATAACTTTTGTCGACTTTTGTTTCATAACTCGTTTGACTTCGAGACTTATGAAAAGGATATTATTTGATTCAAATACCTTAAAACATGACCTCTTGGTAATATTAATCACCTCTAGATTTACCCGAAAATACGAGTTACGACATTCTTGATTCGTTTAACTTCTAATATTTGTTAACCACTCATATACACCCTTGTATCATTTAAGACCAATAGGACTAAATTCTTATCATCTCAAAGATAATATCTTTTTGAATCTACGTAGACTAACTTACGGCATAATCTAATGTATGCAAATATGGGTTGTAACACCCTCTCCCCCCCTTAGGAACATTCGTCCTCGAATGTAAGGGTTTACGGGGAGTCTAACTCATCGTGGATTCCGATAGAAATTTCCGGCTGAGTTTCCCCTATAGAATAGACACAAACCAAACTTGCAAGCAGTTAAACCCAATCTATGGCCTTATAAGGCTATACAAAGAATTATAGATATGTACATTATCTGCACATCACCATTTTGTATTAAAAGAGAGTATTCTCAAGTTATTGCTTACCTCATAGAGACGTTCACCTTCTAATGCATCGTGCGTTCCCCGGCATCCTCGTTATCTTCAATCTGGAACAGGTAAGGGTATTTAGACTTTATCTCATCTTCTGTTTCCCATGTCATTTCTTCCGTATTATTGTTCCTCCACAATACTTTAACGGAATCTACATCCTTTGTTCTCAGCTTGCAGACTTGTCGATCTAATATAGCCATGAGCATTTATTCATATGATAGATCCTTTGTAATTTGTACATCTTTGATAGGGACGACCCGAGAAGGGTCTCCAATACATTTCCTCAAAATAGATACATGGAATATCGGGTGGACAAATTCCAATTCGGATGGCAATTCTAACTCATAAGCAACTGTCCAATTCGTCGAAGAATTTTGTACGGTCCGATATACCGCGGACTTAGTTTACCCTTCTTCCCAAAATGCATAACACCCTTCATCGACGAGATCCTCAGGAAAACTCAATCACCAACCTCAAATTCCAGGTCACGACGTCGGACATCGGAATAAGACTTTTGCCTGCTTTGTGCCGTCTTCAGTCGCTCTTGTATCACTTTCACCTTTTTAATGGCTTGGTGAATCAAATCTGGCTTATATAATTCTGTCTCACCGACTTCAAACCATCCAACTGGTGATCTACATCTCCTCCCGTACAGTGCCTCGTACGGGCCCATTTTAATACTGGAATGGTAGCTATTATTGTAGGCGAATTCTATGAGTGCCAGATGGTCATCCCAGTTCTCCTTGAAATCTAGAAAGCATGCTCGTAGCATATCTTCAAGTGTAAATGGTACGTTCAGCTTGTCCGTCAGTTTGCAGATGAAATGTTGTGCTGAGATTCACTTGTGCGCCTAAACCCTTCTAAAAAGACCTCCAAAAGTTATCCGTAAATTGAGCACCTCGGTCTGATATAATAGATAACGGCACACCATGAAGCCTAACAATCTCCTTGATATACAACTTTGCATAATCTTCAGCTGCGTAAGTTGTCTTAACTGTCAGAAAATGGGCACATTTTGAAAGTCGATCAACTATCACCCAGATGGAGTCAAACTTATGATAAGAGCGAGGTAATTCCATAATGAAGTCCATATTAATCACCTCCCATTTCCAAGTCGGAATCTCTATATTCTGAATCAATCCACCGGGTTTCTGATGCTCGATCTTTACTTGTTGACAATAAGGGCACTGGGCTACAAATTCTGCAATAGACTTGTTCATGTTATCCCACCAATACTGCTCCTTAACGTCATGATACATCTTTGTCGAGCCGGGATGGATGGAATATCGGGACTGATAAATCTCAATCATAGTCTTCTCTCGCAACCCTGCCACATTAGGCACACATAATCGGCCCTGGTATCTTAGTGCCCTATCTTCTGCGATCTCGAAAGCCGTAATTTTACACTGCTGAATGCTCTCTCTCAATCGTACTAAGGTACAATCTTCATATTGCCATGCTTTTACCTCGGCTACCAAAGATAATTCTGATGTATTCTGTACAGTAACACCTCCGTCATAAGAGTCTAACAATATGATTCTCATATTGGCTAGCTAATGAAGCTATTTAGTCAACCCCTATCTACCTGCCTCAATGTGTACTAAGCTTCCCATTGACTTACGACTGAGAGCGTCTGCCACAACATTGGCTTTACGAGGATGGTACAATATCTCGACATCGTAATCTTTCAGTAATTCAAGCCACCTACGCTGCCTCATATTCAACTCATTCTGCTTGAAGATGTACTGTAAACTTTTGTGATCTGTGTAGATATCAACATGGACACCGTATAAGTAGTGTCGCCATATCTTCAAAGCATATATTACTGCAACTAATTCCGAATCATGAGTCGGGTAATTATTTTCATGCTTCTTCAGTTGTCGTGATGCATAAGCAATCACCTTCCCACGTTACATCAATACGCACCCCAAACCTATACCTGAGGCATCATAATATACCACATAACCTTCTGTTCCTTCTAGGAGAGTGAGCACTAGCGCGGATGTCAATTGATTCTTTAGCTCTTGAAAACTACGTTCACAAGTGTCAGACCACTGGAACTTGGAAGCTTTCTATGTTAACTTAGTCAATGGTGCTGACATAGAGGAAAACCCTTCTACAAACCGCCTATAATATCCTGCTAGCCCCAAGAAGCTGCGAACTTCTGACGGTGTTGTAGGTCTTGGCCATTTCTTCACTGCATCGATCTTTTGAGTGTCGACACTAATACCCTCGTCAGATATCATATGGCCAAGGAATGATACTGAGTTTAGCCAGAATTCACATTTGAAGAGCTTACTATATAACTTACAATCCTAAAGGGTCTATAATACTATCCACAAGTGGCCCGTATGTTCCGTCTCTGAACGAGAATACACCAGAATGTCATCAATGAATACGACCACGAACACATCAAGATAGGGCCTGAATACACTACTCATGAGATCTATAAAAGCTGCTGGGGCATTTGTTAGCCCGAACGACATTACCAAGAACTCAAAGTGCCCATATCTTGTCCGGAAGGTCGTCTTTGGAATATCCTTCTCCTTAACCCTCACCTGCTAATACCCTGAACGTAAGTCAATCTTGAAGAAATACTTGGCACCCTGGAGTTGGTCAAACAGGTCGTCAATCCTTGGAAGTGGATATTTGTTCTTTATATTAAACTTATTTAATTATCGATAATCGATACACATTCTTAACACCCGTCTTTCTTCCGCACGAACAAGACTGCCGCACCCCAAGGTGAAGTGCTAGGCCTAATGAAGCCCGTATCCAGCAAGTCCTTCAACTGTGCCTTCAACTGTGCCTTCAACTCTTGCAACTCTGCCGGGGCCATCCTGTATGGAGGTATAGAGGTTGGTTGTGCGTCAGTCAACACATCAATGCTAAACTCAATCTCCCTTTCAGGAGGAAGACCTGGGAGTTCATCTGGGAAAACATCTGGAAATTCATTGACCAGGGGGATTAATTGTAGAGTAGGCGGTTTCGCCTCCGCATCCCTAACGCAAATGAGATGATAAATGTAACCTTTTGAGATCATCTTCCTTGCCTTAAGATAGGAAATAAACCTACCTTTCGGCGTAGCAATGTTCCCCTTCCATTCGATGACGGGTTCACCAGGAAACTGAAACCTAACTGTCTTTGTACGACAATCAACATTTTCATAGCATGAGGCCAACCAGTCCATTCCCATTATCACATCGAAATCAACCATTTCTAACTCAAATAAATTTGCCGAGGTTTAACGACTGCAAATCGTCACTGTGCAACCTCTATATACCCTTCTAGCAATCACAGATTCTCCTATCGGAGTAGATACCGCAAGTGGTTTACTTATTAATTCAGGTTTGACGCCAAACTTATTAGCCACAAAGGGTGTAACATAGGATAATGTAGATTTCGGATCAATCAACGCATATATATATCATAAGAAAATACAGACAATATACCTGTAATAACATCAGGAGATGACCCGAGATCCTGTCGATCTACTAAAACATATGTTCGATTTTGAGTACCACTCGAACTCGGCACTGCACCTCTACCTCTACCATGACCTGTCGACTACTGAAAACCCCGTGCTGAAGGTCGAAATGATAAGGAAGAACCAGACACAGATCTAGTCGGCTGAGTCATACTACCAACTCCTCTGTTAGGACAATCCCGCATCATATGGCCAGGCTGTCCGCAAGAATAGCACGCATCGAAACCCCGACGGCATAGTCCAAAGTGGGCCTTGCCGCACTGATCACAACGAGGTGTTGGGGGTCTTGTCTGACTAGTATCCATATGATATTGTGAGCCTGATGCCCGCAAACTCTGACCTGAACCATAATAGGTAAATCGATCATACCGAGGCCTTTGAAACTATGGAGGAGCACTAGCTACAGGTGGTGCCAAACTCCTCGAAGACTGGGGCCTGATACTACCTCTGAAGTCACTAGAATACCCTGCAAATCTCGCCCTCTTATGTTGGCCCCTATCCTGCTCCTTGTCTGCCCTTTGTTGATGCTTACGATCCTCTAGTGTCTGGGCATAAGCCTGAATACGGAAAATATCCACGCCCGCTACCAAGGAGGCTATTGTACACTCATTTATCTAATGTGGTCCCAACCCGTTCACGAACAGGTGCACCCTATCGCTCATCTCGGCCACCATATAGGGAGCATACCTTGCTAAAGAATCAAACTGCATACTATACTCTCGCACACTCATAGTATCCTGTCGAAGGTTCAAGAACTTATTAGCTCTAGCTCATCGGATCTCAACTGGCCAGTAGTGACGAAGAAAGGCCTCAGAAAATCACACAGGTGGAAGAGCGTTCAGACCTCTGGATCTCTCCCAACTATCATACCAGAAAACTGCTAAATCTCATAATCGATAAGAAGCCAACTCTAGTGCCTCTGTATCACTAGCATGCATAACCCGGAGTGTACGATGAAACTGATCAATAAAAGTCTGCGGGTCCTCCTTGGAGTCTGATCCGGTAAACACTGGAGGGTCTAGATTAATAAAATCACGAACTCTCGCACTAACCGATTTATCAGCAGCACCGGTATTCTGCCTCTGAGCCTAAGCAGCTATCAAGCTAGTCAACAACTGTACCGCACTCCGCATATCCTGGTCCATAGTGCCAGACGGAGGAACTATAGGTGCTGGGTGCCTCCTAATATCCTCTGGAGGAGAAGGAGTAGATGAGGTATGAGATGGCACCTCACTCTGAGGCTCACTTTGGCCTGCTCTGGCTGGAGGCACCTGACTAGTACCCTCTCTCGCAGTTGTATCAAGCCGTCTACTAATCGCTTCCTTCCTAGTCGAAGGCATCGCTGAAAGAAAACATGGTGAATATTAGAGACGAACATCTACGACTCAACTCTACGCACGATATAGATTCAGGAAGAAGGTAACAACCCTAAATGTCATGTAGCCTCCTAATTATAAATGTGGCAAGCTACACATCTATAATTAAGACTCTACTAGACACGGCTCATAGACAACCCCTAGGACAGACTTGCTCTGATACCAAGTTTGTCATGATCCAAATTGGAGGGCCATGACTGGCACTCGGGCCATACTTGCGAGCACCAACACACATTTTATCTAACCTTTCTTATTATCTATAAGGGCCGATGAGATCAATATAAATAGTAGACATGAATCCTAAACAACCAACAAAGACAGATAATGGCATGAACATATATACCATGGGCCGAAACTTGGATAATCTTAAATACATGTAGGGTAAGAGGTTCCTTACCTTTAAAAAGAAAGAACAACTTCAATTTGACCTTAATTGACCATGAAATATCCCTCCAATGCTGCCACAAGAACAAGGAAGCGAAGCTAGCAATCAATTAGGATTTTTCAGCACTAGAATCACTTTAGAAGACTTGAAATAACTTAGGGTTGATATTAAAATTTGAGGGAGTATTTTACATAACATAAAAAACTTAAAACAACCTCCCGCACTAGCTGGAACAACACAAAAATCAGCAACAACAAGAAGAACAAGAAACTTACTAGCGCCGGGAATTCCCGACACTTTTGTGTTGTTTGCCCTTTGTTTTGGTCTTGGATCATGAGAGAACCTTGAGAGAGTGTTCTTAGGGTCCTAAGGTCTGAATATACTGAAAACTAATAACTTAAAACGGGGTTAAGGTGTGTTATATATATCCATATGTCTTAATTGCCTATGTGGGCCCCATAGAGAGCTATTTGGTGCAGTCTCGCAAAAACGCGAATATCTCTCAACTCTAAGATCGTATCGACAAACGGTTTAATGAGTTTGAAACTAGACTCATAGATCTTAAATGGTGGAATATGGGATGTTGGCAAGGTTCCTATTAAATGATTCGAGAAGGAGAGAGAGAGGGAGAAAAAGTAAAAGAACT
>MCJB01051934.1:13617-24244 GCA_002018475.1 Nicotiana obtusifolia
ATTCCAAATAAATTGGGAGAAAAGTTTAATAACATTTGACCTAAATTTTAAGTAAATTTATGAACATAAGTTGCGATAACTTTTGTCGACTTTTGTTTCATAACTCGTTTGACTTCAAGACTTATGAAACAGATATTATATGATTCAAATACCTTAAAACACGACCTCTTGGTAATACTAATCACCTCTAGATTTATCTGAAAATACGAGTTACAACATCCTTGATTCGTTTAACTTCTAATACTTGTTAACCACTCTTATACGCCCTTGTATCATTTAAGACCAATAGGACTAAATTCTTATCATCTCAAAGATAATCTCTTCTCGGACCTGCGTAAACTAACTTACGGCGTAATCTAACATATGCAAATATGGGTTGTAACATTTTATAAAAATACTAGTATTTATGAACGCGCGTTGCACGTTAATAATGGCACGTGATGATTTAAATATTTATTGATATGAAGAAAAAATAAATTTTAATTAATGAGAGAAATTTTATGTATAATAATACAACAATCATCTAATTGCCGAAAAATATTATTACATTAACATAATACATGAAGTTAAAATAAAAAGACATCATCAAAGCTTACACAAATGATCAATTTTGTCATGTTAATTAGATAATTATATATTATAATTTAAAAGTAATTAATGTGATGGTATCTTAACGAACACTTCTTTATGAAAAATATTTTTTTGTGTATGTTTCCTCCTAATACGTTGGTTGCTCTGTCTTTACCAGAACTCTCGTTGTCGATCTTGATATCCCTCTTGAAAGTGCAACATACAGTTGTTCGTGCAAGAAAATATATTGCGAAAAATATAGTCCAATATTTAGGATGTTTGCCCTTATGCTTTATTTATTATATTTGCAAAACATAAACATACTAAAAATTATTTTCACTCAAATTTAAAAGGATATTCCTTAGTTTCGGAAGACGAAAGTTAAATTCAGAGATAAGAATATACTTAGAAGCACTTTTTTTGCGTGTATGACGTTATTGTCAAAACTTCTATATATCATCTGTGTGCTATTACATAAGCTATTCGGCGTATCTAAGTTTTTCAGTAGCATGACGAGCATATTTTTCTTCAAAATTAACCCATATACAGTGGAAGATCAATTTTAACTTAGTCTATTGTATATACAGTGACATAACATACGTAGGAAATAAGAAACTTGACAACAAACATGTATGGTAGAAGACCATTTGGTACTAAAGTATTTAATTATTCTTCTTGGTAGCAATTATTAGTATTATTTTCTACTGAGTCAAAAATTGAAAAACATTTTACTTTTACTATAAAATTTTGCAATCAACATTTTATTTAGTTGATCAACATATTCATTTATGCTAGCTAAGATATCTTTTTAATTCTATCATGCGATATGCACATATTGCGTTTTAATTTAATGATAGAAATATTTTCTCTTATTAAATGCACTACTATTACCATTGGGATTGATAACCAAGTATTTAGGAAGAACCAAATCATCTTTTATTGGTTGCTCTTCTTTGTTTCTCACACGAAGCAAGAAGACACCGAATACTTGATTTGTTCTTACTTTATATTTCTTGTTAGTTGAATCTTTTTCGTTTGAGGCCAGAAGTATAACTTTTGCAAGCTTGCTTTTACAGTCTCTGCTTTTGTCGATTTTGGAACAACTGGCAGTGCTTGACAGTCACCTCCCAAACCATTTATTTTTCACCAAACAGTTCATTAATATCTAATATATCTCTAGAACTTCGGGCAATTATTTCGGTCGTTTGACACTTAGCCATAAGCACTTCATCTCATATTATCAATTTTGCTTTCCTTATAAATTTAGCACCATTGCTCTGCTTTGATATATTGCTGATGGTTATTTAAGTTTTTTGAAGAGGTATATCAAATCTAAAGTGGGTGGTCTCACAATAAAATCATTGTTGGTACACCACTTGCTATTATTGCTAACAGTGGCATGCCTCTTGATATGATATTTGCAAGTAATGCATGACATAGAAATATTATTTTGGTTTCGCCGGAGGCATCTACAAAGAATAATCCAGTTATACAGAGTCGACTCTTTATAATATAATCTTGAAAGCTTGTTCTTGTTTATGATTTAACTTTGATTGTGGTTACTCTGACACTTGTATGACATTTTGATTCTTAATAATATACTAATATTTTTACTTATGTTCTACCGCTCTTTTTATGGAATAAATTCATGTACCCTAAGATTTGTTTTTAACTTGAATAAGAATTTATCATATGATGAATTTTAAAAATAATTGAATTGGATTCTCTTGCTAAATAATTAATTAAAAGATTTAATTATTTGGTTTTAACATAAAAATAATTTATTCTATGTTGATTCAAATCTTAATATTAGTTCATCTCTTATTTCGAATATTTAATCTTAATTATAATTTTATCCACCATAAATTTTATTTTCAAAGAGTAAAAGATTGATACAACATTTCACTTTAGATCTTTATTGTAGAACCATTAGTGGTATTGACTCTTACCAACCATTTTTTTCTCTTTCTCACACATATATATTCTTAAATATTTTCTTAGTTGTTGTTTAATAATTGGGTATTTTTCAATATTACATGAAAAATTGATATAAAAAAATTATTTGAGTAGGAAAATAGTTTAAATATAATATAAAAATCTATTATCGTGGGGGTATTTTTTTCTCAAATTCAACTCTTTATGCAGTCCATTTAATATTATTTTTATTTTTTCTTTGTATTGGACATTATGGAGTGGTAATATAATGCCAATACAGAGGATTCTATGAAATTGATTTTATTAAATCTTCTTATATATTTTAATAAGAATTTAATAGACAAAACGTAATTAATTTTAAAATTTAAAAATATTAAAAATTAGCATAGAAGGTATTGTAGTCCAAAAAATAGGTTATTGTAGTTATGCCCTTTCCCTATGAGTTCTTGCGTATAATATTTTAGGGCTATTTTGATATATTAATATGTATTTATGCTTTTATACTAATATACGCTCTCATTTTTCTAAATGGATTTGGACAATATAATACATTCTGAAATTAAATTAGTAATAGAATATTATAATACATTTTCAAATTAAATTTGTAATAGGAAGTAATAGGATTAAATGACTAACGATATTTACTTGTTCAATTTTATATGAATTATACAGTCCCAAAGTAATTATACTAATAGGATTCCTAAAGGTAATCATGTAGGATTCCTAACGTGTAGTATTATGTCCTAAAACTAATAGGATGATAAGGCTAATATCTAGAATTCCGGTTATGTCCTTTTATTATGAGTTATTATGCTTAATATTATAAGGTTATTTTTGTAAACCGGCATTGTATTCATACTTTTATAATAATATAGATAGATTAATAATTAGTAAAACTTTTCGACCAAGCGGTGGACTAAGGTAGGTATGTCCCTGCCATGTGTCGTACAGACGTATAAAGATTGCCTTTTTGCACGGGCGGATCCACATATATCCCTTTGGGTGCTAGAGCGCCCATTGTTCCATAGGCAGTACTGGTATTTTGTACGGACAATGGTCAATAATTTATCAATTATGTTTATTGAGCACCCATCAACAAAGAAATTTGGTGGGTGCTTTGGTCTTTGAGATAGCCGAAGGAACGATTGTAACAAAAATGGTGCGGGATCTAATCCAGCTGCATACATTTAGGGCCCGTTTGGCCGTAAAAAGTTTTCTTTTTTTTCGAAATTTTTTCACTCTTTTTCGAAATCTGTGTTTGGCCATGAAATTTTCACTTGAATATGAATTTCGGAATTTCGAAAATTTGAAAAACTCTAAAAAATTATTTTTTAAAATTTTCACTGCAGGTCACTCACAAAAAATCAAAAACAGTCCAAAATTATATTTATGTCCAAACACAAATCTAATTTTCAAATACTATTTTTACTTGAAAAAATTATCACTTTTTTCCAAAACTTTGCAATTCTTATGTCCAAATACCCTTACTTTCATTTCAACTCATTCTCTTTCTTTTCTATCTTTTATCGTGAATTGCTCGGGTCTTTTTTTTAATCCCCAAGAATTGCTTTTCTTTTTTTTTTCTTTGCCATTTTATTTTATTTTACCTTTCTTTTATTCTCTTTTCAATTTTTACTATCTTTTCCCTTTCGTAAACCAGCTGTTCTAGATGTCCTTTTTCTTTCTAGACTAGTCCTGCATTAAATTTTAGTGTAACAAATAATGCTATTATTCATCACTATTCAAAGTATGAAAACTCAGAAGACAAATGTAAATATATTAATCCTTTAATGATAATATTAAATATGCTTCTCAAATATTTTTACCATCAAATTTCAAAATATAGTTGTGCAATTATAATTTGCGGTCGTAGTAAATCTTCGTTAAAAGTACTGAAACATCCACGACTTTAAAATCTTGGATACGCCACTACTTTTTGATGTTGTATTGTGTGCATCACTCAAAAGAAAAAATCTTCTAAATTGGCATCTTTATTTGTCGCTACATTATATAAAGACTCAATCATTTTCTCTTCAACTACAAATTCAAATATTATTTCTTACAAAGTTCGTGTAAGCGATTGTAATTTATAATATTCTTCATTTTGCATGTGAAGTAGCAAAATCTCAACTCTATGATACATCCTTTAGCAGCTAAAAACCTGGTGATTAAGAGGGACGAGAAACGCACATTTCAACTACTGAACAAATACATTTTCATTTTGATTCGACCATGGATAAGTGATATGCATTGTTATTTTGATTTGTTGATTCTATAAGGTTAATTGTACTGTTTAGTTAGGTGTAAATTAAACACTCGTGCAGTAAGTTTTACCCTTAATTAACATTTCACGAATTGGAATATCAATATTGTTCTGGGAAAAGGTAATACTAATATATTACTTGTCTTTTTTCTAAAATGTCAGTGTTCAACCATCAAAATTACTCCAATATTTGAGATCTGCAGAAGAAGTACTCAATAACAAGATGGCAGCGTTTTCTTCAATTAATGTCATCAAGCTGTGAATGTGATAACTGACAAAGTACATACTCCTAGCAACGTGAAAGACTGTTGAATCTTATCATTGCACTTACATAGGAGTTGACACTTAGAGATAGATAACTGAAATTCACTGTATCTTGCAATTCACTGTATCTTCCTTGGAAGTCAAGTACAATGAAGTGGTAGACCCTAATAAATAAAAAGCAATGAGCTATATATGTTACTTTAGCGTTATAATAGTGGAGTTGGTTTTCGAACAAGATATGTTCTTTTTCCCTAGGGACACCTTACCTATTTTATGGTTACGCAAACCACGTGCATGACATCAAATATATTCTAAATCTGTCGTTTCGATATTGGTATATTTGTAAGTACACAAATTTTACGTGAATTTGCTAGACCAAATTTGTTGGGATTTGCGTGTACTTACTTGCTTAAGTCTGACTAATTGGGCTCTAATCTGCATGGAGTAATTGTTATCAGTTGGCATTATAATTTTCATTAATAATCTTTAAACCTAAAAACACACCGAGTAGCAAATAACCTATCATGATGTAAAAATTCTTTAACTAATGGAGCATATAAGTCTGTCTAAGTTACTGGTTGCTACTGTTAGAGCGATGTTGGCTGAGGTACGTGTGAGCTTGATGAATCTGAGCTCAATCTTTAGATTCAACCAAGCCATTTGAAATTAGGTTTGAGGGAGAGAGGTTGAGCTTAGGAGAGAAGAGAGGAAATACAAAAATGGTAAAATGAATGTGTATTGATTTGTAAGAGAAAAGTACAAAATTATATACACACTAACTCTGTACTAACTTAACTATAATTACTTATCTACTGGGTCCCGCAGACCCCTATAACTAACTAACTAACTCCTCTCCTCAACTAATAATAACTGACTATAGCTCACACTCCGCCTCAAGCTGGAGGGTGCAAAATATTGAGCACTCCAAGCTTGCCAAGTAGAAACGTATGCTGAGACTGCCCAAGACCTTTAGTGAGAAGATCAGCTAGCTGATCTTTGGTCCCTACAAATTGTGTGCTAAGGACATCTTGTTTGATCTTGTCGCGCACAAAATGACAATCGATCTCAATATGTTTGCTAGGCTCGTGGAAGATAGGATTGACTGCAATCTGCAGAGCAGCTTTGCTATCACAACAAAGCGCCCCACAGGTCGCTTGATAGGCATTCCAAGTTCAGCAAACAGGCCTAACAACCAGACCACTTCTGCTTTCACAGTTGCTAGGCTTCTATACTCTGCTTCTGCAGAAGCTTCTTGACACTGTGTGTTTTATTTCTTGGATTTCCAAGAAATGAGTGGGTTGCCAAACTTAACCAAGTATCCAGTTACTGACCTTCATGTGTTTAGACAACTTGCCCAGTCTGCATCACAAAAACATGTCAAACTATCCGCACGTTCACTGCTCAGAAAAATTCCCATGCCTGGTTCATGTTTTAGGCATTTGACTACTCTCATAGTTGCATCCCAATGAGACTTTTTCGTCTCTTGCATGAATTGAGTGAGAGTTTGGACTGCAAACACAATATCTGGTCGTGTGATGGTCAAATAGATCAATTTACCAATCAACCTTTGATATTCACTCACATCTGCCAAGATTTCATCACCTGTAGTGCCAATATGTTTGTCAAATTCAGCAATGGTGAAATTTTGATTGAGATCTATGGGAGTTAAGATTGGCTTAGCCCCACTCCATTCCAGGTCAGAGATAAATTGAAGACTGTACTTCCTCTGATTTAATAAAATCCTTCTTTTGGATCTCATAACCTCAATTCCCAGAAAATATTTGAGATTACCAAGATCTTTCACCTTGAACTTCTGATGAAGAACAACTTTAGTCTCATTGATAAACTCTTTACTATTTTCAGTGATTAGTAAATCATCATCTACATATATCAACACTGCTATAATGTCACCTCCTTTCCTTTTAGTAAACAATGAATAGTCATGCAGACACTGAACATATCCTGCACCTGTTAAAGCCTCATTGAGCTTAATGTTCCACTGTCCTGAAACTTGTTTCAACCCATATAATGACTTCAATAGTCTGCAGACCTTTCTCTCCTCTTGTCTCCTAAAACCTTGAGGAAGTTCCATATACACCTCCTCATACAAATTCCCTTACAAGAATGCATTGTACACATCCATTTGTGATACATTCCAGCCTTTAGAAGTAGCGAGAGCAATCATAGACCTCACAGTTACCATCTTACCAATTGGTGAAAAAGTTTCATTATAATCTAGGCCTTCTCTTTAACTATAGCCTTGGCTACCAACCTGGCCTTGAACCTTTCTACCTCACCACTTTCTTTGTATTTTATCTTATACACCCATTTCGAACCAATAGCCTTCTTGCCTTTTGGAAGGTCAACAATATCCCAAGTTCTGTTGTCTTCTAAAAGCTTTGATCTCCATTTCCATGTCTTCAATCCATCTTTTGTCCTTGGATGCTTCATTGAAAGTTCTTGGTTCAGTTAGTACTGAGATTAGGTTGAACTTAAACTCAAGTACAAACAAAACATCTTCCAACTTCAACTCATCACAGATAACAGCTTCTCCGATGTGTGTTATATTAGATTTCCCTCCTGTAGGAAAATGGACTTGATCAGTGTCACATTTATTTACTTTATTCTTAGTCTTTAACATATCTAGCTCACCATCTATGTGGTGTGTAGCTCCGAAATTAATTATCCATTCTTTGCAAAGAGAGCTTGCCATTAAGGAGGTTGTCAGTCAAAGCTTTTTGAATTGACGAAATTAATTATCCATTCTTCGGCCGCCATTAACGATCGTCAGTCAAAGCTTCGCGAGGAAGACGACGATGAGATTACAGCCAAATTAAATGAAATTTTGCGGAATTACAGCTCTTCACCACTCTGATACCATGTGAGCTTGATGAATTTGACCTCAATCCAGATTTAACCAAGCAATTTGAAATTAGGTTTGAGGGTAGAGAAGTCGAGCTTAGGAGAGAAGAGAAGAAATGCAAAAACGGTAAAATGAACGTGTATTGATTTGTAAGAGAAAAAGTATAAATTTATATACACACTAACTCTGTACTAACTTAACTATAGTTACTTAACTACCGGGTTGCAGAGACCACTATAACTAACTAAGTAACTCCTCTCCTCAATTAACAATAACTGACTATAGCTTACAGTACATAGTGAGATTGAGTAGCTATGTCCTATTTAGGAATTTTATATGTATGTTTATATTTTAAATTAAATTGCAGCTAGTACCTTCACTATTAGGATAAAAAGGGCTTGAAATACTGACATATATTTTCATGATCATTGATCTCTTATTAGTTCTATTTTCTTTTAAACAATTAACTTTGTTCTTTTCCATAAGTCAAAGTGCATGATCATTACTCGGCTAGTAATTATTTAGAGACAGCAACTGATTATCGGATTAATTTTATCTTGCAGCTGCTAGAAGATCGCTTTGTGGTCAATGTGAGTATGGTTTGCCTGAACGTAGATCGGTTTGTTTTTACGGTCTTTGATCAGTAAATTAGTAAGTACTTCAAAGGATAAGGTAGCTTGCCTCAACAAAAGTATCATGTCTATGATCCCTTAATTTTTATTTCAATTTACTTATAACTTCGATATAGAAATAAATCTTCATTGGCGCATCACGGTAATTAATATAATGAACTAAAAATATTTACAAGCTTGAGCTTGATTAGCTAAGAGCTAGCCTAATTGTTATAGGATCGTTGCATTAATTGGTCACAGTACATGTTCCTTAGAGAGAAACGACAATATGGTACAAACCAAACATGATGTTAAATCACTCTTTAAGTTGGTTTCATTAGCAGTTGCTAACTTGATAACTAAGCTTCCTACATTAGAGGCAACTTTGACCATCTAGATTACAGCAATGTGAACTGAAATTCTGATGTGACAAATTAAAGTGAAAGAATTTAAGATGGCCATTTAGCCATGTCAGTTGGATAGCAACTTCTTCAATAAGGAGACAGAGGCTCCAAAATCAGACTAATGCTTAAGTTAGTAAGGGATTCGAGATATCAAATACACCAATAAGTAAAATAACTATAACGTAAATGATTGAATGAAGAAAATGCATAACTAATTAAGAAATGAGTTTACAAAATATGAATCTACATAATTATTTGAATTGCTAAGTGTGTTTACATTGAAAGATTTTGGTTGATATTCTCACTCTTCTTTGGGATAATCATGATTACAGCTTATTGAATGTTATGAGAGGTTTACCCTTCAGAATACTTGCCTGGCTATTATGGTGTCTTTACACCAAATTCCCAAATGTTACATGCATTATTGCACGAAGAGAGAAGTGAGTTAATATGTAGAACTAGTTTGTACGTGAAAAAAATAAAAGGTAAGATTGCGTATAATAGATTTTTATAGAGCCTATTCTCGAGCCCCGTGCATAATCCAACTTAGTATATCAGACTGTCTTTTTATTTTGTACGTGACAAGGGCTTTTTAAGAATTGAATTATCACATAGTCAAATCATTCCTTCCATGATTTTCCATAATCATGTATTGCCATTTTAGGAAAACTAATCCCAAATCCTAATCTTGACAGGCTTTTAGACGACACGAAGAGGTATTTTTCCTAATATTACTGTTATATTAATGGATTTTAATATAAGTGTATGGAGTCGAATTCGGGACTGCTTACGTATGGACAAATCGGGCTCGAGTCTATACGGTTGGTATCGATCGTAATTACTGTTCGGTATACCGGGGTCGAGGTAACAAAGATCGAAGATCGAGACCGAATAATATTGAAGCGGAATATCGAGGTACCAAAGATCGAAGGTCGAGACCGAACAACATCGAATCAGAATACGAAGCCATGGTACCCGAAATGAGTCTACCGAGCTCGATTCCGGGAAATGTCCTGGGATAAGTTATCAAATTTGAATGACGAAAGGACCGGAAATTCCATGATAAGTAAGCATCTCGACAGGAATCACGGCATCAATCAATAAGATCGTTAAATCAGCAAATCAAGAGATATTTTACCTTGTAAACAGATTATTGCCTTATATAAAAGATTATCCCCACGCTATATAAAGGGGCAATGTAATTGTTCAAAGGCATCTACAAACAATCATCAATACAAAGAAAAAAAGTCTACTTTTATTATTTTATACTTACTTTATTCGTCTGGTTCCATTTATATTTATTGTTCATCTTGGAAGAATCAGTCAAGGCCAGGATTATCCAAGGCTTGTGGTTTGCATTTCTTCTCCATTTATTTACTGACTTCAATTTTCGTTACATTATTCGTTGTTTGTATCAAACTAAATCACGTATCCTTAAAACCACGTATAAATTTAATTGTTATCCGAAACTAAAAGTAAACAATAAGCCAACATGTTATGAGCTCTTTATTTTATGATGGTGTCCCTGGTCATTTTTATTTACTCATTAGCGGCCGTTAGATCACACTCATATGAATGCATACTCATAAAATCTTATGAGTATTATTACATCCTAAAATATGAATGCTTATGCAAATTTATTATTGGCAATGTAAAAACCAAGAAAGAAACAACTCTAATTTCTATTATTTTTTTTGGAGAGGAACAAATAGAAGGG
>MCJB01051934.1:24264-35512 GCA_002018475.1 Nicotiana obtusifolia
TATGTGAGTGTTCATATCAAGAATTTATTGGTTGCATGTTTGGAAAGTAATATAGTAGCTGGAAATAGACTAATAGTAACAAAGAACAATTTAACTTTGCAAAACCATGATGAAAAATTGAATAAGCGATCTCTATCCAACAACGATTTGTTATCTCAAATCAATTTGCATGACAATGAAAGCTACTACCCAACTCTTAATAGATATTCCATGCCTAACTCTTTTCCCCACGCCCCACAGACAGCACTTCACTTTACAAAGTCCCATACTCTTCACTCCTTTTCTTGAAAATCAAACCATCCCCACTCCCACAGTGCCACTCACCCCATCCCCACAAAGCTTCCTTCTCCTTTTCCTTTTTCTATGTCACTTACATGTAGGGCATATATATGTTTTTTTTGCGCGTAACTTATATAAATTATGAGTTTAAGCCGTAAAAATAGTTATTAATAGTTATACGAATACGAAAGTATCAGATCGTTTTTTACACATAAAACACATGTTTCTTTGTGCTATATGATGGAACTCTTAATTTTGGACTCGAATATTACCTTCACTTCATTTGTATTAGTCACACAAATCCAGTTCAAAATTAGTGTCACATTAGAAAACTAAAGAAGCAATTAATTTCTTCTTCTTTTTTTTTTTTTTCCAATTTATCATTGCTCAGAACAAATTATCTAAAAGATTCCCAATAGTTAATATATCATTTTGAAACAAGATAAAGAACAATTTAGTCAAACAATTCTTACAATTAAAGCTATAAAATGATTTTCCTTAATGAATGTGTTTAAATCTTAAGGGGTTGTTTGGTAGGGTATATAAGAATAGAACTGAACATGGTGTATTAGTAATATTGGAATTAGTAATGTAAGAATTAGTTATGCGAAGATTCTATCGACTGTTCGGTTTGGCGTATTAAAAGTTTTGAAAAAATAATTTTGTCTTTATACATCCTTATCCATGTATTAAAAATATGGTATTACTAATAATATGGTTTGTTATGTATAAGAATAGTACTGAATATGATGTATAACTAATACATTGGTTGAAAAATACTATCAAATAAGAAATTAATAATACGAAAATAAATACATGCTCTACGTTATTAAGCCTAATGCATCCTACAAAAACAATCCCTAAATAACATTTAAAATGGACAGGAGAGAGTACATATTAAAACTAAATAGACACTTCTTGTTACAAAAATATAGTCCAATATAATAGTATTTCTCACTCACTTTTTGTTTCTTTGGTTTGAAATATATTAATGACTTCAACTTCCAAATCCGGCTTTTGAGTGTATATAGAAGCTAGCACATATATATACTGATCAGTGCAAAGCATTGCATACATAAGCTAATTCAATCACTCCAATGGAACTTCCACTCTTTCTTGTTCTCTTCCCATGTTGATTTCCTCTTAAATGGAGGAAAAGAAAAAGTCAAGAAAATTAAAATCCTCCATTCCATATGCAATAGTAGCTTCTATGAGTATCTCACTTTCCATGGAAGAAAAATCAACCAAAATAAATGCCATTCCCACTGAACAACCACTCCACAACCCTATGGCATCCCATTCTCTAATGTCCACCATTGTCACTCTCTACACTCTCATTCTCCTCTACTTTCCAACCACCGTTGCTTTTTCTCCAGTCCTCATCTCCACTTCACTTTTATTACTTTCCCTTCTCAAACTCGGTGCAGCTCAAAGACATAAAGAACCCGAATCCAAGGACCCATCGTTACAAGTTTCGCGTGATTTTGTTTACGATGATGATTGCACTAGCTGTGCTAATGATTCAGTGTTTGACACGGACTCCAAACCCGACCTGGATCCGGACCCAATACGGTTTCATGACGACTGCTTCGTCGAATCAAATGTAGGCTCCAACTGTGAACAGGATTCGGTGTTTGACCCGGAACCTAAACCCGACCGGGATTCCGACTGCTTCGGCGAATCCACTATGGACGCCGTTTGTGGAAAGGATTCTGTGTATGACCCGGAACCGAGACCGTTTTGCGGCGACAGCTTTGTGGAGTGGAATGTGAGAGCGCCATTGGAGGTTATATACGAAGCGTACGAAGGAGAAGAAGAGGAATGTACAGAGGAGAAGAGAGAGGAAGAGTTAAGGGTTATTGAGAGGTACGCGTCGTTGTCAATGTATTACCCGGAAACGGATACGGATAGTTCGTCGGACGGGGATTCGCCGGTCATCGGAAACTGGGACTCGCCGGAGAAATTGTGTTTCCGGTGGGACGAGGAGGAAGATAGAGAAGAGTTGATAGAGATTGAATTGGATTTTTGCAAGAGAAATAGCGAAGTTGAGGAAGAGAATTTGATCGAGATTGATCTTACTCCGGCGAATTTGCCGGTGGGGTTATTTTGTAATTAACTAATTTAGCGATACTAAATAGGCTTTTTGTGACGGGGTTTTCCATTTTTTGGGAAAGGAGGTTTCCCATTTTGGGAAAAAGACTAAAATGAGTTTAGTGTGGTTTTACGTCGTTAAGAGTGTATTAAGCCCCTAATCCAATGATTTGTGATGTGTTAAATGACCAAAGACCTTAATATTTTATTTTATTTTGAAATCTGTGAGCTGAAATTCTCTCTTTTCTTGTTCAATCGATATATGCAATCCAATCTCTAATTAAAATTATATACGGGTGAACTCAGGGTTACCGCACACTCCAACTTTCCAGTAAGTCAGAAGAAATAAGAGTATGAATGTATGAGGTCGAGAGCGAAGCTGGGAACTCTTTGGATCGAGGCCGAAAAGGGGTACTTGCTATCGGGCCTAACAAGACAACACTCTTTGAACCCAGAACGAGCTCCAAAACTTCGGAAATCACTATAAACGATTACACACGAATAACAGAGGACCGTGATATCCGTACCCAACCGGATATCATGGTGAGGATCTCGCTTCATGTCGGTAGTATATCAATAATTGACGAGAAAGGAGAATTTTATCTTTTTTAGAATTAAACTAGGGATGAAACTCTCCTACTATATAAAAGGGGAGCTTTTTATTCAATAGACACACATTGTAACACGTATATCAAGACAATACAAACTTATTTCTCTGTTTTCTAGCTATTGAAAAATTCTTATTTTAATCGTAGTTCTTCATATACATTTGGCTCCGAATCGAGGGTCCGGTCGAGGATAAAACTATTGTTCAGCTTAAGTCCGAGCCCGGCCTTAACGTCACAACTGGTTTGGTTATTCATTTATCTTTAATTCGTTTATCTAATATTCTTGATTACTTGTGTTGAATTAATCCACATATCCTTAAAACTGCATATAAATTAAATTGTTATCCGTTTTAAGGGTAAACAGTTTGGCGCCCATCGTGGGGCTAAGGATAATAGTGGTGGTTTGATATAAATTTTCATAACACACTATATTTTACACTTATTCTTTAAGGTCTCAATTTCTGGTTAGCTTAAAAATGTCTAATTCACAGTCTGCTCACTTGAACGTCGAGGCTGAGTCTGGCCATCATGGCGAAAACAAAAATCTGGTGCCTAGCAACGAGGTGCCTCATGCTGATCTCAACGGAGTCTCAGTTGCAGACCCAGTCGATGCTAACTCGCAGGTGGCCATCGATGCCAACTTGCCTACCGATCCTGAGAACAGCGTCCGCGGAGGAGCCCGATCAACAGCTCGAGGAGCGCCTGAAGGCAAAGGCGAAGGCAACGGGGTTAGTCTACGGTTAATCGTTGAAATGTTGCAGGCTCAACATGCTAGCGATAGAGCATCTGCAAAATCAAAGCCCCGCCCCCAGAAGAGTTGAGCCCGAACCATCCCATGAAAACACCCGAAGAAATGAGCGGATCACCGAAAGACCAGGTGAAGATGAGTCCGGCGTCGGTCCCGAAGTAATGAAAATGCTTGAAGCATTAATAAACGGGTGGAATTAGGTGAAAAGAAAATTGAGGCAAACGACACAATGGTGGAGACATATAATTCCAAGGTCGATCAAATCCCAAGAGCACCCCCCATGTTGAAAGGTCCGGATTCTAAGAAATTTGTCCAAAAGCCTTTCCCTTCGAGCGCGGCACCAAAGCGAATCCCCAAGAGGTTCCGTATGCTCGATATTCTAAAATATAACGGAACCACAATCCGAATGAGCATGTGACCTCCTACACATGCTCCATCAAAGGCAACGACTTTGAAGACGATGAAATTGAGTCGGAGTTATTAAAGAAGTTAGAGGAAACTCTGTCAAAAGGAGCAATGATATGGTACCACAACTTATCCCCAAATTCTATTGGCTCGTTTTCTATGCTCGCAGTTGTTTTTGTGAAGGCTCATGCTGGGGCCATCAAAGTCGAGACCAGAAAAACGGACCTTTACAAGGTTAAGCAAAGAGATAACGAGATGCTCAGGGAGTTCGTGTCAAGGTTTCAAATGGAACGGATGGACTTACCTCCGGTTGCAGATGATTAGGCCATTCAGGCATTTACTCAAGGATTTAACCCCGGAGCTCCTTGGCTTCGCAGGAGCTAAAACAAAATTTAGTAAAGTACCCGGCCGTAACTTGGGCCGACGTCCACAACACGTACCAGTCAAAAATCAAAGTCGAGGACGACTAACTCGGAGCCCCTTCTAGGTCCGTTTATCCCATTAGAACCGACGATAGACCTAAGAGAGTCGTCAATCATGGATCAAGGCCCCTCCGAGACCAATACCAACTATACAATGCAGATCGAAGAGGAAATGGGCCCGGACGCAACTCTACAAGGAAAGAAAAGAGAACCGATCGAGGACCCAATAGTCGAGGTCTGATGAGAAAAAAGGGCTTTGACAGGCTGCTCGAGGAAAGGGAAACACCAAGATTATCAGAGTATAACTTCAACGTTGATGCAGCCAGCATTGTATCAGCCATTGGGCGCATCAAGGAGACCAAGTGGCCTCGACCGTTGCAGTCTGACCCTACCCAGAGATCCTAACCTGATGTGTAAGTATCATGGCACTCATGGCCACAGGACCGAGGACTGCCGACAATTGAGAGAAGAAGTTGCCCGGTTGTTTAATAATGGGCACCTCCATGAATTTCTGAGTGATCGAACCAAAAACCACTTCAGGAATAGGGACTCCAACAAAGAGACCGAGCAAGAAGAGCCTCAGCACATTATCAACATGATCATTAGAGGGGTCGACATCCCCCAAGGGCCAATGATAAAGCGCACTAAAGTATCCATCACAAGGGAAAAGCGCACTCGAGATTACGTCCCGGAGGGAACCATTTCGTTCAGCAACTAAGGTGCCGAGGGCATCGTGCAACCCCATAATTATGTACTGGTAATATGCGTACTAATCAATAAATCTCGAGTTAAACGTGTGTTGATTGATCCAGATAGCTCAGCCAACATCATCAAATCGAGAGTCGTGGAGCAGTTGGGGTTACAAGGGCAAATAGTGCTGGCGGTCCGGGTATTGAACGGGGTTAACATAGCATGCGAAATTACTAATGGAGAAATAACCCTGCTAGGGAACACTGCTGGGACGATCCAAGTACATGAGGTACAACGCCCTATTCGGAAGTCTATGGGCTCATAACATGAGGGTGGTACCCTCAACCTTACACCAGGCACTGAAGTTCCCTACACCGGAAGGAATAAAGACGGTCTACGGAGAGCACCCGGCCGCAAAGGAAAATGTTCGCAGTCGATGAGGTTATCCCGGTTGCCCGCGGTCTCGACATCAAAGAACACGGAGCCGACCATGAAGGAAGAAATTAAATAGCAATCACCGACACCAGTCCTGACCAAACCAGAAGAGCGAAGAGTAGATAAAGATGACCATTTGAGACATTTCACGGAAACCTTTGACATGTTAAAGAAATACAATATGAAGCTGAACTCGGAAAAGTGTGCATTCAGGGTCAGATCCAGAAAATTCCTTGGGTTCATGGTATCCAATCGAGGGATCGAGATCAATCCCAACTAAATCAAAGCCATAGAAGACATCACCGTGGTGGACAATGTCAAGGCAGTTCAGAGGCTGACCGGGCGTATAGCCGCCCTGGGCCAGTTCATATCAAGGTCCTCGGACAAAATCCATCAGTTCTTCTTAGATTTGAAGAAGAAAAATAAGTTTTCCTGGACCCCGGTATGCCAACAAGCTTTGGAAGAACTCAAATGGTACATTTCGAGTCCGCCCCTACTCCATACCTTGAAGGCAGATGAACAATTGTACCTATATTTGGCGGTTTCCGAAGTGGCGGTAAGTGGAGTCTTAGTCTGGGAAGAGGAAGGTATGAAATTTCCTATTTGCTATATCATTAGAACTCTAGGCGAGGCCGAAACAAGGTATCCTTACCAAGAAAAATTGGCGCTTAGCTAAAAAAAAGTTAAAATCGTACTTTCAATGCCACCCCATATGTGTCGTAACCTCTTACCCACTGAGGAACATCATGCGCAACCCGAGCTCTCGGGTCGGTTGGCCAAATGGGCCGTTGAAATCAGCAGGTACGATACCGAGTATCGACCCCGAACTGCTATAAAACCTCAAATTTAGGCAGACTTCGTGGCCGACTTTATGCTGGCCTTAGTTCCCGAAGTCGAAAGGGAATTATTACTGACCCCGAGGACTACCTCAGGAATTTTGACCCTTTTTACGGACGGTGCCTTGAAGACAAAGGGGCCCGGGCTCGCCATCATGCTGAAACCACCTACGGTGAATTTAGTTAGGCAGTCTATTAGAACTGTGAAATTGACTAACAATGAGGCCAAGTATGAGGCCATGATTGCAGGTCTCAAATTGGCTAAAAGCCTTAGGGCTGAGGTGATCGAAGCTAAGTGCGATTCCCTCATCGTGGTAAATCAAGTCAGTGGAACGTTCGAAGTGAAAGAGGAATGAATGTGAAGGTATTTAGACAAGTTACATATAACGTTGCATCAATTCAAGGAATGGACCCTACAACACGTGCCCCGACATCAGGACAGCGAGGCCGATACTCTAGCTAACCTGAGGTCATCAGTTGATGACAATGAATTTAGTTTGGGAATAGTTGTAAAGCTAATGACCTCGGTGATAGAAGAAGGTCTCGCCGAAGTAAACTCAACAAGTTTAACCTCGGATTAGAGGAACAAGTACATAGACTACTTGAGACTGGGCCCTCAGATCCCAAAGAATCGAGAGCCTTGCATACCAAGGCTGCCAGATTTAGCTTGGTCGAAGGGGCATTGTTCATGAGAACGTTTGATGGCCCGCTAGCCAGATGCTTGGGACCGGGAGATGCCGAATACGCCTTAAGAGAAGTTCATGAAGGCACTTGCGGAAATCATTCGGGGGCAGAATCTTTGGTGCGGTTAATCAAGGTCGGCTATTATTGGACCGAAATGAAAGACTTCATACGAAAATGCGACGACTACCAGAGACATGCACCGATGATCTATCAACCGAGAGAGCTACTCCATTCGGTCCTGTCCCCATGGTCGTTTATGAAGTGGGGAATGAACATTGTCGCTCCCCTACCGTGGGCACCCAGTAAAACTCAATCCATACTATTAATGACCGATTATTTTTTTAAATGGGTCGAGGCCCAAGCATCCAAAAAGGCCGAGGAGAAAGAAGTCATTGAATTCATCTGGGACCACATAATATGTCGATTTGGGATACCGGCCGAGGACATGTGCGATAGTGGGAAATAATTCATCGGCAGCAAGGT
Source organism: Nicotiana obtusifolia (assembly GCA_002018475.1). NCBI lineage: Eukaryota > Viridiplantae > Streptophyta > Magnoliopsida > Solanales > Solanaceae > Nicotiana > Nicotiana obtusifolia. The sequence continues at coordinate 31,946 of MCJB01051934.1, forward strand.
AAATAAGTTTTTCAAAGATCGCAAGATTAAGAAGATACTATCAACACCTTAGGAACCTAGTGGGAACAGACAGGCGGAATCAACAAACAAGATCATACTTCAAAACCTAAAAAAGAGGTTGATCAATGCCAAAGAGAAATAGAAGGAAATCCTGCGCGAAGTCCTATCGGCATATCGTACGACATCGAAGTCTAGTACCGGGCCACTCCAATTTTTGTTGGTCTACGAGCCGAAGCCTTAATACCAGTCAAAGAGGGAGAACCGAGCCTCAAGTTCCAATATCCAACTGAAGAGTCAATTGGCGAGGCCATGATCACGAGCTTGGGACTATTGGATGAAAGGCATGCCTCCCTAGTCCAAATGGCCGCCCAGAAAAAACGGATAGAAAGATGCTATAACTGAAGAGCCAACCTCTGACACTTCAAGATCGGGGACTTGGTGTAGAGGAAAATAATATTACACACCTGAAACCCGAACGAGGGGAAGCTGGGACCGAATTAGGAAGGACCATATCGAATCGTCAGAATTACCGGCAAAGGCTCATACAAACTCGAAACAGGAAATGGTGTGTGATAAGTGGAGATTTTGACTACTTATTAGCGCCTTTTAGCTTTCATTTTAGTCCAAAAGAGTTTAATTGTGTTCCCAAAAACTTATGAAATGTGCTTAATTGAAGGAATGTTAGAAGATGAACTCCCGAGATGAAATCCAACTCAAAAAGGAGTATTCTGAACTCAAGGACAAAAAAGGCACAAAAGCTCAGAAGTGCAGGCCGCAGAATATCATCTGCGGCCGGGGGTTATGAAGGAAAACCAATCAGAGACTGTTGCAAAGTGCGGTCTGCACATAAAATGTGCGGCCGCAGAAGCTGGATCAGAGCAAAGTTTAGAGAATCTGCAATTCAAGTCCAGGAAAAGTACGGACCGCACAATTATTGTGCGGCCGCAGAAGAAGAGCTGTACAGTCGCACATGTAAAAGTGCGAACCGTAGAAGAGCAAGGTGCGACCGCATATGTAAAAGTGCGGACCGCAGAAAAAGTGTAGTTCGGTCGCAATTCAGAATTATGCGGCTGCAGACCTCCAATCCTGTCAAGCTGGAAGAAAATGCAGACTACAAATGGAATTTTGCGGCTGTAGAACCTCCGAAAGGGCTTTTTTTTTCCTGAAATTTCCATCCCTGATAAAAATACCCTTTCGGAGGTTCTACGGCCACATAATTCCATGTGCGGTTCGCACTTTTCTTCAGCTTGACAGGATTGGAGGTCTACAGCCGCATAATTCTGAACTGCGGCTGAACTACACTCTTTCTGTGGTCCGCACTTTTACATGTACAGCCGCATCTTGCTCTTTTGCGGTCCGTACTTTTACAAATGCGGCCGCACAGCTCTTCTTCTGCCTCCGCATAATAATTGTGCAGTTCGCACTTTTGCTGGACTTGAAATGCAGATTCTCTGAACTTTGCTCTGACCTAGCTTCTGCAGCCGCACAATTCATGTGCGGACCGCACTTTGCACCAGTCTCTGATGAGTTTTCCTTCATAACCTACGGTCGTAGATGATATTCTACAGTCCGCACTTCTAAGCTTTTGTGCCTTTTTTGTCCTTGAATTCAGAATACTCCTTCTTGAGTTGGATTTTATCTCGGGAGTTTATCTTTCAATATTACTGCAATTAAGCACATTTCATAAGTTTTCGGGAACATAATTAAACGCTTTTGGACTAAAACGAAAGCTAAAAGGCGCTAATAAGTAGTCAAAATCCCCACTTATCAACTCCCCCAGACTTAAGCTTTTGCTTGTCCTTAAGCAAATAAAGTGGTTCCCACCTCCACTAGTAAAGAGCCATTCCAGCAAATCACAGTGAGTCATTCACACATCAATTGGGACCAACAATTACTCACACCACTTATGAATTATCAACAAGGCAACAAGTGAAACTTTTGAGCATAAATAGTTCTAATGTGATACTTGAGCATCAAAAGTGGACTTTATTCGTCATGGAAGTTAGCTCTTTCATATAGGTCATTGTGGATCCCAACTCCTCCTCCTCCTCTACTCTTCGTTTGACTATCTCACTTAAGAATTTAGCACTCAATCTAAGGATTTTCGAAAGGTTCACTCATCTCTCTCAAGGGAATGTCGCAAGTACGGCTTTAAGTACCATAGGTTTTGCCCCTCATGTAAATCACCACTAATGTAAGCTCACTCGGCTTTAAATCACATAGGGCTTTTTCGAAATGCATTGAAGGCTTTTGGACTAAGGTTGGATATGCTATAATAGAACTGGTTCATCTTTCCTTAAACACTCCATTTTTTTTTCTCGGCTCATGCTTTGCTAACTCTTTGAGGCATTTTCTTTTTCTTGGGGGGACTAGAGAGACTTAATATCACTCTTTCTTGATCATGACATTCATTTTCTCCCATTTTTATTATTTCATGCTTAGCGTCATAACTTTTCTTTAAATCCTTCAACTCCTCAACTTATTCGTTTTCTTTTTGCAATTTTCTTTTTGTTCTTTCCTTTTCTTTCCTTTCCTTCTTTTCATTTCTTTTCTTTTTTTGTGCCTTGATACCTCTTTCAAGTTCCTCTTCTCTCCCCCAAACTTACATTTTTAGCCAATTGTTTCACAAGAGTGTTAAGGAAAGTTCAGGTGCCAAGAGAGGGTCACTGCAAAACGGGTAAAGGCTTGTAACATGGTTATCAAATGAGAAAGGTTCAAGGCTTAAATGGGTTGACTAGGGATAAAAACATTGGTGGGCAATGGAAAATTCAAGCAGGTCAAGGAGAGCCTACAATCACTTCTCAAGCCAAGCAGAATTTTAAATTTCGTTTAGAAACACATTCGGGGCAAGTTCTAGACCATTATCACGGGTACTTGGACTTGCAACAACAATATCTCAGATTTTACACAGTTGGATTGTTAAAGAGGATAGAGTCGAGGGCTCGCAACGACCATATTCAAGATTGAAAATCACTATGGTTTTGTTAAACCACTCGATGATAGCCTAAGTCAACACAAGAGTCACAAGGTCACTAACTAGAGCTATTTCTTTCCAAAAACCTTCTTTTTAACTATAGGCATGCAGTTAAGTGTGTTGGTACCAAGTGAAGCATGTTTAACTCTTTGAGCATGACTCAATTAGGTTTTGTTATTCATTACTACTATTATTATTACCTAAACACCAAAAATGGACTCAATCCCTTAAGAAGGTTGTCACGCCATCCATCGTTAGGAAGAGTCACCCGGTTCACACAAAAACTACCTGTGGCAAGAATTGTGGCATTAAGAAAACCAAAGATTTATTATTCACTAAAACATAGAAAGAAGTTATTAAATCAAAAAGAAGCTACCAATTCAAAAAGAAAACAAACATAAAGATAAAGATGCTACAAGGCAAACTATTGAATGCGTAATGAATATACATAATGAGAGATAAGAGAGAATATATACATGATGAGAAAGAAGAAGAAAACAGTAATAAGTTAATTACAGGCCAATTGTCTCATAGTTATCAAAATACATAATCATCAAGATGTCAAAGAAACTCCACCCCCCTCCCCCGCCCGC
>MCJB01051935.1:0-25856 GCA_002018475.1 Nicotiana obtusifolia
TTACTTGTTTGGTCCTGCGTGACTATTTCTTATACTTAGCTAGATTGTGGCCTTTTTGTTAATTAGTTGTTTCCTAGTTGATTTAGGTTAACTAGTTGTTCTTTTCCTAGTTGATTTAGGTAAAGGCTCATTCTATATAAGCCTAAACACTTCATTATTTTGATACATTTTGACATTATTATCAATAAAAAACCGGCAGCACATTGCTCCCAAAATCGTGTGAATTAACTTGTCCAATTTTGGTGTGATTCAAAATTGAACTTGTTCCTTTATTTGATCGAACAGTTTGCAAGACCATCGTTGTCTTGAGGGTTGTTCGTATAGTATAGGTACTCCGTGACTTCATCAAGAAGGTAAGTAGACTAGTTCCTACTTGTTGTCTTGATAGTTCATTGAGCGTCTTGCTTCTATCTTTTGTTTTCTTATTTCCGCGTTTAATATTGCATCATGTCTCCCGTTCCTCAATGATACTGCATTCAGTGCTGCCCGTGGGTTAGCTTCAGTGTCGCTGGGTAGTGCTCCAGCTGGTCGAGTATTTTGAGCCTCGGCCAGCTGTCCCAACTGGCGCTCCAGATTCCTCACTGTTGTAGTGAGGGTTTGATATTGAGTTCTGAATTGCTTGTTGTCCTGCACCAGCTGCTTTAACAACTCATTCGTATTATCATCTGATTGTGGAGGTTGCCTCTGTGGTTGGTTAAAGTTTCCTTGCGGTCTGCTCATATTCTGCTGCTGCTGATGACCACCCCATGAAAAGTTGGGATGACACCTCCAATTTGGATTGTAGGAATTCCCATACTGTGCATTCTGATTTACGGGCCCCTGTTCTGTTGCCCCACATAATATATGGATTCTGGACTGGTGGGACACATATCACTTGTGTGGTTGTCACCACACATCTCACAGCATAATAACATTTGTTGGACCTGTTGTCTTGGTTGAACCTGCTGCATCGTCATTCGGTTCATCTGATTTGCCAGTTTAGCCATTTCTGCTCTCATAGCTGCAAGGTCATCCAATTCTATCAACCCAGCTCCCTTCTGTTTAATGGCTCTACGCGAGTCACCATCACCTTGCCAATTATGATCATTGGCTGTGAAATTGTTCAATAGGAGTTGGATTTCACTGTATGGCTTGGCCATGCAACTGTCCCCACAAGCTGAGTCAAGGTTCATTTTCGAAGCTTCATCTAGCCCATCAACGAACGTGTGCCCCAGTACCTCATCTGTCTGGCAATGGTGTGGACAGTCCCTAAGCAGCTTCTTATACCTCTCCCATGCCTGTCGAAGGGTTTCTCCTTCCCGTTGTTCAAAACCCAAAATCTGGCTTCTCAGTGACTTGGTTTTCTTGGTTGGAAAGAATTTGATCAGAAATTTTCTGGCCAGGTCATCTGATGTGTAAATACTGTTGGCAGGCTCCTTTTGCAACCACTCTTTTGCTTCCCCCAGTAGAGAAAAAGGAAACAACATCAACCTCACATAATCTTTAGACACATTTGGATAATTGTAAGTGTCCGTGATTTCCAAAAAGTTCTGAATGTGTCTCTGTGGGTCTTCGTGCGACAGTCCCACATACTGCCCTGTAGACTGGATTAGCTGCACCATGTATTGCTTCAACTCAAAGTGCCCTGTGATTTCAGGCTTGACAATCGCCTGAGTCATATTGGCAAGATTTGGTCTTGCAGCTTCAATTACTGCTCTCTTTGCGTTCCCTGCCATCTCAATTGGCTGTAGTTGAACAACAATGTCCAACTCTTGGTTAATTCTGGTCCTGGCTTCTACTTCCCTCCTTACTCTGCGTAATGTTCGTTCAATTTTCTGGATCAAAGGGAAGAAGGTTGTTTGCACTTCTACTTCTCCGCATTCAATAGAAGAGCCTGTGTCAATGCAAACAACGTAAGCCGATTAGTGAAACTTGAATAAATAACAATTATAAGCTGAAGTTGGTAAAGTAGCAGATTTTTAAGTCCCCGGCAACGGCGCCAAAAACTTGTTGCTCCCTAACGCACACGCAAGTATACGCGGTCGACAAGTAATATAGGATTATGAGTCCAGGTTGTCGTACCCACAGGGACTTAACCTACTACTTTCTAACGAACTAATACCGTTATTTAAACAAGCAAGGGTCGAGTTTCAGTAGATGGATTAATCTAGTTTATAATTCTAAATTATATCTAAGAATTGCAAAGAACAAAAGTACGTGTTTTGTAATCAATAAAATAAATATTCCAGGGTTGTGACTATTTTTCCAATCCTATTGTGTTCTAATTGACTTCCCATTTATGTAATTCATGTATTGTTCCTAATTGATCGATAAATATACTCATAGCCTTCTTCCGAAGTACTATTCGACTATTCTTAACAAGATTAACACCTATATTCCTATGGAATTAATCTAGCAAGAATGCAATGAAAACACGACATTTAATTAAGCACGGTGATTAAGTATATTCCTATCTTAACCACGAATCCGCCCCCTTAAAAGGTTAAGAACATGCTTTCTTCAATTCTTTTTCTAATCTAAACATAGTTTTCCCAAACATAGAATAGATAATTGATAGAACTCAATTGATGGCCAAAACAATTAAGCAATTAGGCATAGAATTAAAGAAACAACCATATGAACATGAAATATAAAAAACGAAATCGTCAAGTTCGAAACATAATATTCATGGCTAATCACAACCCTAGAACAAAGGGTGATTAGCCACTCATGTTCAACAAAATCAAAAGATGAAGTATTGAAAAACTAATAAAAATACTAGACAGAATTGATGAACTGAAGATCGATTGCGTTGTTTGATGTTCCGTAGCGTTCTTAGACTTCAAAATCACGTTCTCCCCCTCCAAGATGGGTTTAGGGGTATTTATATAAGATTTGGGAAGGTTTTGGGTCGAATTAGGGGTCTCCTAGACGGATTAGGACAACTTCTCACAGTCGGCGCCCTGGCTGGCGCCAAGCGCCCCCCAGGGCGCTGCAACCAGTTGACTTCTTTTGCTGTCCTGCCTCCAGCGCCACAGGTGGCGCCAGGCGCTGCCTGTGGCGCCCAATGCCTTCTTGATATGTTTTCTTCTCGTTTTGGCTCGTTTCTTCCCTGTTTCGCCCCCAATTGCTCCCGACTCATTCCTACACATAAAAACACATTACATTAACATGAATCGAAGCAATTAACATCCCAATTTCATAAAACAAGAGCCAAATATTAGATGATTTACATAGAATTTTATATCTTTTATGCCAAACATCACAAGGCCCCGTTAAATTTCACCTAAAACCCAAGGTTCCGTGGTGGCGAGGTAGGCTAATATGTTTGGTGATGGTAGAACAGTGCGGTACAGACTTTTTGGGTCGAACATTGCGTTAGGAAGCTAAAGGAAAATGTTGGCATAAGAAGACAATTCTGCGGCCCACTGTGCGATCGTAGAATCACTCTACAGGCTGCAGAATGGCCGCAGAGTGAAGTAGAAACTTGAGCGAAATTTATGGGCTATTATGCGGTCCATTATGCGGCCGCATAATTACTTTGCGGGTCGCAGATTGCATTGCAAGATCGATATGAGGAATTTCGGGAGGAGATTCTGTGGTCCGCTTTTGCAACTGCAGAATCGATATGTGGGCTGCAGAAAGGCCGCATACCCAGGAAGAGGTGACCAGTTCCGAAGGACCATTTCGCAGACCGCAGAAGCATTATACGACCGCAGATTCTGTTTTGGAGCTTCAATTATTTTGTTTTTATAACCCGACCCTATTTTGTTATATAGACTCTATGGACCATTTCTTAAGTGAGAACCTGATATTTTGCGAATGAGAAAGTGCTCTAGAGAGGGAGAGAGTTTCTCAACCCATTATTCCTCAATTCTTACTCAAATCTTGGAAGATTAACAAGGAAAACACACCAGGTCTTTATCCTAGAGGTAAGATTCTACACCCTAACCCTCAATTTCAAAATATAACTAAAAATAGGTATTTAGTAAGGAAATTCTTGGGTTTGGGAGTTGTTCCCCTTGCATCCGTGTATTATCAAGGGGTGTAGGAAGATTATTAGGCTAAAAAATGGTAGATTTTGTTACAAAAGACGAACATCCCCTTTCCAAAACATTAACATAGGGACGATGGAATCCACCATAGTAGGGCCTTGGAACCTTAATGCACACCTAGTATTTGATAAAACGCTCAAATGAGCTGGAACCATGATCGTCTTCCTAATTTTTGGTTAAATTTGTTATATTTTTGAAATAGATCAAAGTTGCTAAGATTTCCGGAGCATTTTAGAGTTTAAGGAAGCTCAAGCGAGGTATGTTGGCTAAACTCTTCCCTTAGAATTGAACCCCGCAATGTCATTGTAAGTCCCAAGCTGCTCATTATGAATCGAATATTCTGAATAAACTTTGTGTCAAAAGACTTTTGTGTTCAATATGTATTCCAAATGCTCTAGTTAAGTTGTACTACTATTTGGTAATGTTTTCAAAGTATTGGTTGCGTAGCTAAATGCTATGGCTTCAAGTTGGGTTTCAAATGGTAGCTAATGCCAATTGTGTAATATATCTCAATGCGCTTAAGAATCTTCTTTGTTCATATGCATGCTTAGTGTCTTGAACGTAAATGCCTTGTTGTTGAAATCCATGATGATGGTTGAAAGTGAAAAAGCGAGCACGAAATATAAAATTTGAAATACGGCCAACACGGCACACAAAAAGGGAATATTACAATTGTGACGACTAGTGCCAATGAAAAAAAAAGATGTGAAAGAGGTATGAAATGGGATGAATGATAGAAAAGGATGATGTCTCGGATAAGGCGCCCTAGCCGATCGGGTCGTGATCGGACGCCATGCCGCATTGATGGTGGTGATTGTGTTGGAAATTAAGGAGACATCATCCTTTTCTATCATTCCTTGTGTATTTTTTTCCGATAGAATAAGATCGGGTCATGATCTTGTTGTCCAGGTCGTGACCTGACCCGATCGGCAATTGGGTAAGCATTTTGCTGTCCAGGTATATTCTAAAATGTTGTGTTGTTGGGAGTAGATGTCGTCCTGTGTTACTGGTATTTACTGCATCCTTAACAATGTAACTAGCTGGTCTATCACAATTGTAATATCCGAGACATCATCCTTTTCTATCGGATGATAGCCGATCGGGTCGTGATCTTGTTCCTTGTTTTTTTTTTTTAGGTATAGCTGGGGCCTTGATGCCGGCACTATCATCGTTCTCTTTTGTATCTATTAGAGGCTCCGTAGACATTGTTTGGGTGGTATGTTGGTGTTGGAAAAGTCAAACTAGAAATTTTGGTAACTGCATCACACGTTCCACATCAAACTATGAAAGTGTATGTATTCTAAAACTTATTGATGATGAAACTGTGGATAATGAATTGGTGATGTTGTTTACATGAATCTCCTCACTGTCTAAATAATGAAATAGAGCTTCTCTTTATTCATGAGTGAGTTCGGTGATGTTGTTTACATGAATCTCCTCACTGTCTAAATAATGAAATAGAGCTTCTCTTTATTCATGAGTGAGTTCGGTTATGTTGTTTACATGAATCTCCTCACTGTCTAAATAATGAAATAGAGCTTCTCTTTATTCATGAGTGAGTTCGGTTGAGCGCCGGTCGCGCTCCCCAAGGTCAGGGCGTGACATGCGTAGTCATCATGTTTAGCCTAATTTCACATGTCTAAGTGTCTTATCTCTTATTTGCAATTTGTATAACATGCCTAGTTGAATTATCTACTTTCCTTGATTCCGTGCTATTATTTCTGTAAGACCCTTGCTGTTTTACTTCCCTGTTATTTCATTGTGTCATTATTATCTATTTTGTTTCCTTTTATCTCCAGTAGGGACTTGACCTGACCTCGTCACTACTCTATTGAGGTTAGGCTTGGCAGTTACTGGGTACCATTGTGGTGTACTTATACTCCGCTTCTGCATATGTTTTTGTGTAGATCCAGCTGCACTTTATCATCCTCAATATTAGAGTGTTGTGCTGTTGCTTGGAGACTTCAAGGTACATTTACCTGCGTCCGCAGGCCTCGGAGTCTCTTTCTATCCCGTCATTTTCTTATTTCTTTACATTTTGATAGACAGTGATGTATAGGATTGTTCGGTACTGTACTTAGATCTTATGACTTATATCTCACCATGTTTTGGGATTGTACGTATTGAGTGTTGGTAGATTCTGTTTATGAAATTGTTGGATATTCAAGTTTTAAATCTCTTATTTAATATTTTTGCATATTGATTAGGCTTACCTAGTCTTAGAGACTATGTGCCGTCACGATATTTTACGAATGGAATTTGGGGTCATGACAAGTTGGTATCAGAGCTCTAGGTTCAGAGGTGTTATGAGTCACAAGTAGTTTTAGTAGAGTATCGCAGATCGGTTCGGGTACGTTTGTACTTATCTTCGGGAGGAGGTGGAACTGTTAGGAAAAGCTTCACTTCCTTGATTTCTTATCGTGAAAAACTTTTGACTTCGGATTCTAAATTTATGTCTTTCTACCCTCTCACAGATGGTGAGGACACGTACAACTAGATCAGATGACTAGACACTCGCGCCCCCTACTAAAGCCGCAAGAGACTTGGGCCGGGGTAGAGGCCGAGGATGTCCACGTGGTGCAGCAAGAGCACCTGCATGAGCTGCTACAGAGGAGCCACCAGTAGCTCTAGTTGGAGGGCAGACACCTGAGACACATGCTACTACACCAGCCCTCCAGGAGACTCTCGTCTAGTTTCTGAGTATGTTTAGCACTTTGGCTCAGGCAGGGTTGATACCACTTGCTCCTGCCATATCTCAAGTCGGGGGAGGAGCACAAACTCCCGCTGCAGGTACCCCAGAGCAGCGGGTCCAGGTCGACCAAGTTCCAGATGTCATACCGATGCAGCCAGTAGCCCCAGTTCAGCCCGATATTAGGGCAGCAGTTTATGAGGAGGAGCAGCTCAGGCTCGAGAGGTACAAGAAGTAACGCCCTCCTACTTTCAGTGGCTTGGCGTCAGAGGATGCCCAGGTTTTTCTTGAGGAGTGCCACCGTATCCTCCGTACTATGGGTGTTGCAGAGTCTAGTGGGTTTTCTTTCACTACGTTCTAGCTTAGAGGAGCGGCCTATCAGTGATGGCGAGCATTTGAGTTGGGTAGTCTGGCAGAGGAATCTTCACTCACTTGGACTCAGTTCTCAAATATGTTCTTGAAGGTGTCTATTCCCAGAGTTTCAGAGATGCAGGACGCGTAGCGTTTGAGCAGTTGTGTCAGGGTTCTATGACCTGTCGGAGTATGCGTTCCGATTCAATGATTTGGCTAGGCATGCACTAGCCTTGGTTGCTATTGTTCGAAAGCGGTTCCGTCAATTTATCGAGGGGCTCAACCCCAGTATCAGATTTAGCATGGCCCCAAAGTTGGAGATGGACATTACGTACCAGCAGGTAGTGGGGATTGCGAGGAGATTGTAGGGCATGCTGACTCGGGAGAGAGAGGAGAAAGAGGCCAAGAGGTCTTAAGAGTCCGTCACTTATAGTGGTACTGGTGCCCCAACTGCAGCTCGTCAGGGTATGGGCTATGTGAGTCGCCTTGTTCATTCTTCACTTCCAGCTGCTAGCGGTATTCCGGTCACTCCTAGTCACCAGGCCCTATTATGCACCGCCATTGTCTAGTGCACCACCTGCGCGGTGTGCTTTCAGAGGTCAGTCCAACCAATCAGGCCCGAGCATGTCACAATAGCCACGTCCTCTGAGAGCTTGTATTGAGTGTGATGACAGTCATCATATGGTAAGGGATTGCCCCAGACGTAGGAGGGGTGCACCTCCACAAACTACTCAAACATCGCATGCTCTTCTGGGTCCTCAGGCTATGGTTACAGCATCAACTAGCATCCCACCTTCACAGCCAGCTCTAGGTGGAGGTCGAGCACGTAGAGGTCGCCCTAGAGGGGGATGCTTGGCCAGATACTATGCTCTTCCTGCTAGGACGGAGGCAGTTGCATCCAACTCTGTCGTCACAGGAATTGTTCCGGTCTGTCATAAAGATACATCAGTCTTATTTGATTTGGGCTCCAGTTATTCCTATGTGTCATCTTATTTTACTCTGCATTTGGGTGTATCCTGTGATTCGTTGAGTTCTCCTGTTTATGTGTCTACGCTCGTGGGGGATTCTATTGTTGTTGACCGTATCGATCGTGTTTGGTTGTTCTTAGTGCTTTTGACACCAAGCCGATTTATTGTTGCTCAGTATGGTGGATTTTGATGTTATTTTGGGCATGGACTGTTGTCGCCCTATCATGTTATTCTTGATTGTTTTGCCAAGATGATGACGTTGTCTATGCCAGGTCTACCGCGGTTAGAGTGGAGAGGTACCTTAGATTATGTTCCTAGCAGGGTTGTTTCATTTCTAAAGGCTCAACGGATGGTTAAAAAGAGGTGTGATGCGTATCTGGCATATGTGAGGGATGTTAGTGTTGGTACTCCTACCGTCGAGTTAGTTCCGGTAGTGATGGATGATCTAGATGTATTTCCGGTGGATCTTCCGGGCATACCGCCTGACAGGGATATCAACATTGGTATTGATTTGTTACTGGGCACTCAACCCATTTCTATTCCACCCTATTGTATGGCCCCAGTAGAGTTAAAAGAGTTAAAGGAACAATTGCAAGATTTGCTCAATAAGGGTTTCATTCGGCTCAGTTTGTTGCTTTGGGGTGCTTCAATCTTATTTGTAAAGAAGAAGGATGGTTCTACGCGAATGTGTATTGATTATCGCCAGTTAAACAAGGTTACAGTGAAGAACATGTATCCATTGCAACGTATTGATGACCTATTTGATCAGCTTCAAGGTGCTAGAGTGTTCTCTAAGATCAACTTACTTTCAGGCTATCATCAGTTGAAGATTCGAGAACCAGATATCCTGAAGACTGCCTTGAGGACTTGGTATGGACATTACGATTTCCTTGTGATGTCTTTTGGGCTGACCAACCCCCCAGCAGTATTCATGCACTTGATGAACAGTGCATTTTAGCCCTATTTTGACTCGTTCATTGTTGTGTTTATTGACGACATTCTGGTGTACTCCCGGAGCCGGAAGGATTATGAGCAGCACCTGAGGACTGTGCTTTAGACCTTGAGAGAAAAGAAGTTATATGCAAAAATTTTGAAGTGTGAATTATGGCTAGATTCAGTGGCATTTTTGGGTCGCGTAGTATCGAGTGAGGGAATTAAGATAGATTCGAAGAAGATTGAAGCAGTACAGAGTTGGCCCAGACTGTCCTCAGCTACGGAGATCCAGAGATTTTCTCGTCTATTGCAGCACCTATGACCAGGCTGACGTAGAAGGGTGCTTCGTGCAGGTGGACCGAGGAGTATGAGGAGAGCTTTCAAAAGCTCAAGTCTGCTTTGCTTATAGCCCCAGTATTGGTATTGCCGACCGGTTCGGGGTCCTATACAGCCTATTGTGATGTGTCACGCATTGATCTCGGCGCGGTGTTGATGCAGGACGGTAGGGTGATTGCCTACACGTCTAAACAGTTGAAGGTGCAAGAGAAGAACTATCCTATCCACGACCTCGAGTTAGCAGCTATTGTACATGCCTTGAAGATCTGGTGGTACTATTTGTACGGTGTCCCTTGTGACGTCTACATCGATCACTAGAATCTACAACATCTGTTCAAACAAAAGGTTCTTAACTTATGCCAGCGGAGGTGGTTGGAGTTGCTTAAGGACTATGATATCACCATCCTATATCATCCCAGGAAGGCCAATGTGGTGGTTGATGCCTTGAGTCGCAAGGGGGAGAGTTTGGGCAGCTTAGCATATATAACGGTAGCAGAGAGGCAATTAGCCTTGGATGTTCAGGCCTTAGCCAACCAGTTTGTTAGACTGATGTTTCTGAGCCGAGTCGAGTTTTGGCTTTTGTGGTTTCTCAGTCTTCTCTTTATGATCGTATCAGAGAGCGTCAATATGATGACCCCCATTTGCTTGTCCTTAAGGACACAGTTCAGCATGGTGATGCCAAAGAGGTTACTATTGAAGATGACAGTGTATTACGGATGCAAGGTACGCTATGTGTGCCCAATGTAGATTTTTTGCGTGAGTTGATTCTCTAGGAGGCTCACAGTTTGCGGTACTCCATTCATCCAGGTGCCGCGAAGATGTATTAGGACCTGAGGCAACATTATTGGTGGAAGAGAATGAAGAAGGACATATTGGGTTATGTAGCTTGGTGCCTAAATTGTCAGCAGGTGAAGTATGAGCATCAGCGGCCAGGTGGATTGCTTTAGATGCTAGAGATTCCGTAGTGGAAATTGGAGAATATCACTATGGATTTTGTTGTTGGGCTCCCACGGACTCAGAGGAAGTTCGATGCAGTATGGGTGATAGTGGATAGATTGAACAAGTTAGCTCATTTCACTCTAGTGCTGACCACTTACTCTTCAAAGCAGCTGGCTCAGGTTTATATTTGCGAGATTGCCAGGCTTCATGCCGTGCCGGTATCTATCATCTCTGATGGGGGTGTGCAGTTTACATCGCGATTCTGGAGAGTCGTACAACATGAATTGGGTACTCGAGTGGAGTTGAGTACATCATTTTACCCTCAGACGTACAGACAGTCCAAGTGCACTATTCAAATATTGGAGGATATGCTCCGCGCATGTGTGATGGATTTTGGGGGTTCTTGGGATCAGTTCTTTCCAGTTGCGGATTTTGCCTACAACAACATTTATCAGTCAAGCATTCAGATGACCCTATATGAGGCTTTGTGTGGTAGGCAGTGCCGGTCCCCGGTGGTTGGTTTGAGCTGGGTGAGGCAAGGCTATTGGGTACAGACTTGGTTCAGGATGCTTTGGAAAAGGTTAAATTGATTTAGGATCGATTTCGTACAGCCAAATACATACTAGAAGAGTTATGTAGATCGGAAGGCTTGCGACGTTGCATTCATCATTGGGGAACGGGTCTTGCTCCGGGGTTCAACCATGAAGGGTGTTATGAGGTTCGGGAGGAAGGGCAAGTTGAGCCCTAGGTTTATCGGGCCTTTTGAGATTGTTGAGAAGGTTGGAGAGGTGGCTTACAGACTTGCACTACTACCTAGTCTCTCTGTAGTACATCTAGTGTTCCATGTCTCCATGCTCCGGAAGTATCACGGTGATCCGTCTCATGTATTAGACTTTAGCTCAGTTTAGTTGGGCAAGGATCTATCTTATGTTGAGGAGCCGGTGGCCAATTTGGACAGGCAGGTTTGAAAGTTGAGGTCAAAGGACATTGCGTCAGTTAAGGTCTAGTGGAGGGGTCAGCTAGTCAAGGAGGCGACTTGGGAAACAGAGCATGATGTGCGTAGCCGTTATCCTCATCTTTTCACCACTTCAGGTATGTCTCTATACTCGTTCGAGGACGAACGTTGTTTTAAGAGGGGGAGGATGTAATGACTCGGCCAGTCGTTTTGAGAGTATTAGCCCCGATCCCTTATTTATTGCTCCCTCTACTTCATTCTATGGTTATGTGATTTGTGGGGGTGCTTGGTGTCGGGTTCTGGTGAGTTTCGGAGTGAAATGGGACACATAGTACCTAAAATGGAAGCTTAAGTCGTAGGAGTTGGTCGTAGGTTGATTTGTGTGACGAAGTCTCTGGAATGGAGTTAGATGGTTCTGGTAGTTCTGTATGATGACTTTGGTCTCAGGAGCATGTTTGAATGTTGATTTGGAAGTTCGCAGGTCGTTTCGACATGAATTGGCCAAAGTTGGAATAGGTTTGTAACCTCAATTATGACTTGTGTTCAAAATTTGGGGTCAATCGGACGTGATTTGATAGGTTTAGGCATTGGATGTAGAAGTTAGAAATTCTAAAGTTCATTAGGCTTCAATCGATGCGCAATTCATGTTTTTAGCATTGTTTGATGTGAGTTTTGGTCTCGATTAGGTCCGTTATATGTTTTGGAACTAGTTGGCATACTCGGACAGGGTTCCGGGGGCCCCGACTGTGATTCGGATCGATATCGGATCAATTGTTGGACTTGTGCAAATGCTGAAGCTCCCAGCTTTTGGTGTAATCGCACCTGTGGAGGTTATGACTGCAGGTGCGGACTCGCACGTGCGCTTGAAGGAATACAGAAGCGTACAAGGCAGCCCAGGCAAGGGCTAGCAGATGCAGACAATGTTCCACAGAAGCGACATCGCTACTGCGGTGAGGAGATACGCAGGAGAAGCTAAGGTCGCAGGTGCGAAACATTTGTCACTGGCGCAATGACTTTTTCGCAGGTGCGGAGCCGCAGATGTGGCTATAAAGGTCGCAGGTGCGACATAACTTTGCAGAAAAGGGATAAGTTCGAGGGTTTGATTCATTATCCATTTTTAGACCTAGAGAGGTCAGTTTGTGGCAATCTTTCGAGAGTTTTGCAAGGAAATCATTGAGGTAAGAGATTCTAACTTGATTTTTGTTATATTACACGAATCTATTGTTGTTTTCACCATTTAACTAGTGTTTTTAGTTGAAAATTTAGGGAAAATTGGGAAAATTTCCTAGGCTAGGATTTTGGGGATTTAAAAGGCGATTTGAGGTCGGATTTGAGTAATTCTTATATGGTTGGACTCGATATCGAACGGGTATTTGGATTTTATAATTTGGCCGGGTTCCGAGATGTGGTCCCCGGTTGACTTTTTTGAGTGATTTTTCAATTCTTTGCTAATGTCATAATTTCATTTTTTAAATTAGTTTCCTATAGTTATATTTATAGTATGAAATTATTTTGGCTAGATTCAAGCCGATCAGAGTCGGAAAATCGAGGGAAAAGACTTCTTATTGATTGATTGAGCGTGGTTTGAGGTAACTGACTTGTCTAACCTTGTGTGGGGGAAATTCCTCTTAGGATTTGGTATTGTTATGGTAATTTTCAATATGTAAAAGCCGTGTACGCGAGGTGACGAGTGTGTACTCGAGCTAATTATTGAAAATCCGGTTTTTGCCAAGTAGTTTCCTTTTATTTCCTTAATTGAGTTATTCTAGCATGTCTAGTCATCATGTTTAGCCTAATTTCACATGTCTATGTGTCTTGTCTCTTATTTGCAATCTGTGCAACATGCTTAGTCAAATTACTGGCTTCCTTGATTCCGTATTCATTCTCTAACTGTAGGATTCTTTGCTTATAATATCATTATTTCACTGTTATGTGTTGTTTTTCGTGATTATTGTTAAGATGACTGATTGGTTGCGACACGAGGTTTCTGCCGTGCGGATTGTGATTGTGGCATGAGGTTTATTCCAGGCAGATTGTATATAAGAAGAAAATCCCGTTTGCTCATCCTAGCATGGCATATCTGTATCCCCTGATAATGATCATTCCTATTCGATATCATGAATAGGTATGCCTGTCAACCATTTCTATATGTCTCTTTGCTTCTGAGGCAGTTTCAAGTTTAAGCCGATCCTCGAGGTCCAGTAAAAGGTCACTCCTCATCCCGATCTTATTAAAGGAGGAAGTAAACAGATCAAGGTTTCTACGTACTTCCGTTATGGAGGGTGCGGGCAGGGGGGACGGCGGGGAGGCCAGCTCCACCGGTTGGTTGCCGAAGATGACCCCTCGCCTTGTGGCATGAGATTTCGGCCGTGCGGATTGTTATTATGGCATGGGGTTTCTGCCGTGTCGTTGTGAGATATTTACTTTTAGGACTACGAGGCAGTACCTCGGGAGTGCCCCTGTTGATCTTCGGCCGTGCTCCTTATTTGCTGTATTGTTGGTTGTTTTTTCCTTAACATGTAAAATTCTTGTTTTCCTTTCGTGTTGAATTAGCTTTCCTTGATTCCTTGTTGTTATTTCTGTAAGTCCCTTGCTGTTTCACTTCCCTGTTATTTCATTGTGTCATTATTATCTATTTTGTTTCTTATTATCTTCAGTAGAGCTTTGACCTGATCTCGTCACTACTCTACCGAGGTTAGGCTTGACACTTACTGGGTACCGTTGTGGTGTACGCTTACTATGTTGTGCACATATTTTTGTGCAGATCTAGGTGCATCCTATCATCCTCGATATTAGAGTGTTATGTTGTTACTTGGAGACCTGAAGGTACATCTGTCCGCGTCTGTAGGCCTTGAAATCCCCTTCTATCTCATTCTTTTCTTATTTTTTTACTTTTTGATAGATAGTGATGTATAGGATTGTTCGGTACTATACTTAGAGCTTGTGACTTATATCTCACCAGGTTTCAGGATTGTACATATTGAGTCTTTGTAGATTTTATTTATGAAATTGTTAGGATATTCAAGTTTTAAATCTCTTATTTAATGATTTTGCTTAATTATTAGGCTTACCTAGTCTTAGAGACTAGGTGTCGTCACGATATCCTACGGAGGGAATTTGGGGTCGTGACACCTCTTTAGTTTTATTCTTCTTTGGACCCCCACCAAAGAGAAGGCCATCATTTTCGGAGATAGCAGTGTTAGAAGACATGTTTATGAAGAAAACATTTTACGGAGAAAGTTGAATATTGCAGAAGAGCTCTAAGGAGATTCAAAGAAGAAGAAGAACTTGTGAAAGAAAAGAGTGAAATGATGAGTAGTGGAGAAGTTATACACGGTAAAAATCATGATCATGATTACCTCGAAAACCAACAAAAATATTTGCTAAATCACGGGGCAACACATGTTCGGGTCATTAATTGGGTGAAGACGTGCCTCCTTTCAAATGTCAAAGACCGTTCAGGAACTTTCCTACCAAGAAAGGAATTCTTATCTACTTTCCGGTAACACTAAGTTGCCTTATCAGAAAGTATGGGGATTGTCTATATGGGGTAAAATTAGTTAATGATAGTAGGGCAAATGAAGGAGTGACACGTGGAACTAAAGACAGGTGGGATGTGAGTCAGCGGACAGTAGGCACCGGATGCAAGGGTGAAATCAGTACCGAAAAAGTCCCAAAGACAGAGCAACTAGCAACAAAGATTCAAAGCATTGTCATCAGGTAACATTCAATAGCCGGCTATTATAAAGAATATCTGCATTTATAGACAATCGTTATGTGCCCATCAAGGACAATTTTATTCTCATTCAAGAGGATCATGATTTGAGGATATTGTCTCCCTGAATAGGGCTATAAATAGAAGGATTAACATCCATTGTTGAGAGGAAAAATTTCTACACACCAAAATTTGTAATCTATTGTCATATAACGCTCAATTCTAATACTTGAACATTGCATTCACTCCTTTCTTCGGAAAGGTTAAGTTCTTAGTCAGGCTTGTTATCTTCTTTAATTTCATTTGCCAATCTTACTTTTGTTCTCATTTACTTGTTATTATTGGGTTAAATCGATTCACTTGTCTATAAACCACGCTATAAATTTAATTATACCATTTTATGGGCACACAGTAAGTATTCAAGAAACTAATATTCAGCTAAAGATGGAAAATTGAAGCCATTACTAGTTCATCAGAGAAAATGACCATATTTTTAGCATTCAGGAAGCTATACTTTACCTCATGGATTGATGAAAGATGGAGAACTGATGAATTTAGAGAACAAATGACTGCTTTGAGTATTTAAGAAACTGTAACTCAGATCACAAACTGTGGAAAAAATATTGCAATTGAAGCATTTGTAAAGAGTTCATCAAAGTTCATGATGAGAAGCGTGAGTGAAATTGAAGAAAGAAATGAAGAATGTATAGTGTATGTTGGATTTATAGTGTTTTTAAAAATTCCTTCTCTTTATTACTCCATCTCTTGTTTTCTCAAAAGTGGAGTAATTTGTGGGTTGCAAAGGACATGCATTGAGTGTCAATTTTAGAGAAGAGGTGAAAAAGGGGAAATAAACTATGGAGTATAATTTCCCTTTTTTATGTGGTGTAGAAGGGACAACAATGACAGGTGAGGGACCCCTTCTATGGAAGGGGAATTTCCCGAAGTGTCATCTTAGTCTTAGGAACAAAAATTTCATCCGTTTCTCCATTTCTTTTCATAGAGTTCAACTAATATCATGGTGTAGAGAGTTTTTATATTATCAGGTCGTATTTATCTATTTTAGTAAGTAATATGTATTTTGTATTACTTTTAAGATTAAGAATTCATTTTTACAAAGAATTTGTTATAAATATTATTGAGTGACCTAACAATATAAATATTCTTTATATTGTCCAAATATATAAATCATACTCTTTTACTTAGTAATGTTTTGTAAATTATTTGTTACAAGTAATTATTATCACTTTAGGATATGATGTAATAAATAAGATCTCTACCTTGAACTAGATTTTAGATTCGAGGCATAGAATGAAAAAACCTCTAGTAGGGAGAGATTCCCCCTTTAATGAGTCTTACGTGAAATGAATCTGGATTAGCCGGGTCAATAGATTCTGAATACAATATGATTATAAAAAAGTACAAGTAATTCTTGATAGAATTTGAGAGTTACTTCTTCTATTCTATATTTCTATTTTATGCTATATAATTTTTTTTAGGTCAGTTTTAAGAGAATTGATATAATTTTATATCTAAAAATAATTTAAATTTATATTTTTTATTTACCATGATATATTTAAGATCATAAATTCCAAGAGCCTTTCTTTTTAATTTTCATGTGCAGTCAAACACCTTCATATAAAGTAAATTAGAGAGAGTACATCTTCCACATATAACGATCCGACAGGTCATTTTAAGCTCTAACGCGTCGTTTGGCAGTTTGAGGCCTTGAGCAACTTTACTGTTTTATGACTTTTACATGTGGTCGGAATTAAAAAAATTCTCAATTTAGAATCTTTAAGTTGGAAGAGTTGACCAAGGTTTGACTTTTGAGTAAACGACCTCAAAATCGAGATTTGAATGTTTCAATAGGTTCGTATAATTATTTTGGACTTGGGCGTATGTTCGGGTTAAGTATCGTGTGGCCCGAGAGCATTTCGACGCTTTTGTGGAAAGTTGACATTTTGAAGGTTTTAGAAATTCCTAAGTTTGATATGAAGTAGAATTTGGTATTATCGATGTCCGTTTGGGATTCCGAGCCTTGGAATAGGTTCGTACCTTGATTTATGACTTTTACGTAAAGTTTGGCGTCATTCCGAAATGTTTAAGTATGATTCAGACGTGTTCGTCGAAATTTGAATGTTTGAAAGTTGAAAGAAGGATTTTGGTCGTCAATTCATAATTATGTGTTATTCATGCATTTCGAGCCTTTGGATAAGTTTGGATAAGGTATTGGGACTTGTTGGTGTGATTGGACGGGGTTCCGGGGGTCTCGGATGATTTTTGGGATAGTTTCAGAAAGTCCATGTTTTGCTGCTGTTGTTGCTAGTTCTGGTTTTGTTCTTTGTGAACGCGTTAGGGAGATCGCATTCGCGAAGAAGGATTTGAGCTAGAGGATGGATTGCTCTTCGCGATCGCGATGTAGGAATCACATTCGTGAATATGTGGGTCTAAGGTGAATTGAGTTCGCGATAGGGGCGTCGCATTTACAGAAGAGAAGCTGGACCTGGGAGTCATGGCCTACGCATTTGCAGAGGCAGGTCGTGTTCGCGATAGTCAGGCCTGGTAGGGCATCGCGTTCGTGGGCCTGCTCTCACGTTCACATAGAAGGATTTGTACTGGATTGGAGTTTGTTATTCGCGAACATGAGGCACATGCCGCATTCGTGAAGAAAGTCGTCTGAGCAGTGTATAAGATTGCAAAAACGGGTTTTGACTCATTTTATCTCAAAACTTCAATGGGAGCCGAGCTTGGGGCGATTTTTGAAGGAGCTTCTTCATCATCCATCACTAGGTAATTGATTTCTGCATATTGTGAGTTAAATACATAAATTATACATGGATTTGAACATGGAAAATGGTGAAAATTATGGAGATTTTGAAGAAAACCTAAAAATTTTATTTTTTGATTTGACCATAAAATTGGATATGGAATTAAGAATAAATGATATATTTGAGTTTGTGGTGTTATTGGTAATGTTTATTTTCGAATGCTTTTGGAATCGGGTCATGTGGGCCCGAGGGTTGACTTTGTTGAGTTTTCGAGCGGAGTTGGAGATTTCTATAAATTGTTAAATTATAAGCATTGGAGTATATTTTGATTGATTTGTATGTTGTGAGGAGGAAACAACCCTCTAGGTAATATTTTTGATATGTGCTACTTGTTGTGGGGGCTACGTACGCACGAGGTGATGGGAGTCCGTACGTAGCTAGATTCATGTTTATGTCCGGGTAGATCTAGGACTTTACCATGCAATAAATTGTATTACTTAAATTTAATTGTTAGTTCAATACTCGAAGACTATAAGTGAAAGCTAATAGAGATCATGTTAGATCGAATCTCAATTCCTTGAGTTATTTGGGAGGATAATCGATTTATGGTAAATATCATGTTTACGTTACGTCCTTGACCCTGTATAGTAAATACGCGAGTCGTAAATCGATAATTGTTTTTTTTCTTCCTAGGGATCGATCCAAATGCCTCGGCAGTATATGTATATATGAGATGCATTAATAGATCGGGTCGTACGACCTCGATTGTGTATGTACATGACTATATGGATCGGGCCGAATGACCTCAGCATAATTCGTGCGTAAAATTGTTAGGAGTCCGAATACCCACAACATGACCCTCTTGATTGAACTTGGAAATAACATGATAATTATTTTATGACCTGAGATCGGGTATTTAATTGATGGTCCTTATTTGTTGAGATCACATGTGGCACTTGAAGATTTTTAAATTGATGATATTTTGTTAACGGATTACGTTACCTACTATTCCTTATTCTATCGATCCCATTGTATTTTATGCCTCCTTATGATTCCTGCATCTTATTTATTGGGCCACTCGTAAGTGTCAATGTCGACCCCTCGTCATCACTTCTCTGGGTTTAGGCTTCGGTACTCGTTGATTTATGTACTCACGCTATACTTCTGCACTAAATGTGCATGATCTGACAGGTTCATTTGCTGGTCATCTTGGCACGTATGCGCAGGTGCTGAGGGGACTTTATAGTGGTCTGCATTCCATGGTACGTGTCGCAGCTCACAGAGTCTCCATCATATTTATTTACTTTATCCTATCTAATTCACATTCCAGACAGATGTTGTATTATTATTGTACTCCTTAGTAAATGCTCATGAACTTGTGACACCGGATTTTGGGATATTCCATTTGAAGTTAATGGTTTTTCTTTAATATCATCACCTATTATTTTGTGTCTTACTAACATTGTACGTACTTATGATTTCAAATGCATTACATTTCATTACATAATCAAATTTATGATTCAAAAGAAATAAAATGCATAATTATTTAGATGGTTCACCGTTGGCTTGCCTAACAGCTACTTTGGGTGCCATCATGACCTATAGCAGGAATTGGAGCGTGACAGCTTGGTATCAGAGCTCTAGGGTCACTTGGGTCTCACGAGTCATGAGCGATTCTAGTAGAGTCTTGCGGATCGGTACAGATATGTCTGTACTTATCTTCGAGAGGCTACAGGGTTGTTAGGAGAAATTCCCTTCTTGATTCCTCATCATTAGATTTGATTCCATTGAAGCTTATGCCTTCATTTCCTTCCTACTCATTCTTATACGATGTTGAGCGCTTGTTATCAATTGGGCATCGAGGAGTTGTAGTGGTACTGCAAATATGGTATATGATGTTTCTCCCTGTGTATTCAAGCGGGCTATTATCGTCGCCTTGTGGAAGGCTGCTTTCTCGTTTCAGTCCAGTGCTAGTGTTGCCTACGGTTTTGAGGCTATGAACAGTGTATTATGAGGTTCATGCTTTGTTATTGCGCAATGTTGGTGTGAGTCGTAGGGTGCTTATTTATGTGTCACGACAGTGAATGACTCTAAAGGAGGATTACTAGATTCATGGTTTAGAGGTTCCGCATTTAATTCTGGCGGAGGAAAGGCAATTGGATTATGGATGTTCAGGCCTTGGTTGATGGAGTAGCGAGACTTGATATTTTCGGACATGGTGGAATTCTCATCGTGGTATGGTGTCGTCGTCCTTGTTAGAATGCATTAAAGCTCATCGAATTTATGATCTCCTTTGAATTCCTTTGAGGAAGGGTGTTGTGGAATGGTGCCTAAGCAGCGGTTATCAAAGAGAGCGATGTATGGCGACTTCAGAGTCGAAATAGTATTTTTAGAGTTGATGGCTCGAGAGAGATGATCTTTTTGGAGGCTTAGAGTTGGTGGCAGTTTATCCATCCGGGTGCTACAAAGATGGATTATGATTTGAGGCAGTATTTTGACAGCGAAGGAGGAGAAAGGACATGGTGGGAGGTGTCTCGTGGTGGTTGAATTGCTAGCAGGTCAAGTATGAACAACAGATGCCGAGAAGTTGCTTAAGGAAATGGTTTAACTCAAGTGGGAGTGGCAGAGTAGCATATGAATTTTGTGGTAGGATAGCCACATGCTTTGATAAAGCTTAGCGTGATTTGCGGATTATGGTGGACAATGACTAAGTCTATGAATTTCATTTGGGGTGGTGGCTACTGTATTGAAAAAGGTAGAATATGACGGAACAGAGTTTGCTTGGAATGAAGAGGGATGTGAAAGCTTGATTATCGTTTTGGGATGCAACATGACTTCGAGTTGTGAGGTATTGTTGGACCTTCGGATGGTGCTAATGGGGAATGAACAGACTCTTACAACTAGTGGATGAGCATGAGATTAGGAGGGTTTTACTGATTTCGTGGTAGTTGTAACCAGCGCAATGTCGTTGGAAAATGGAAATCTAGAATTACACGGGTGGGCTATCTCCTGTGAGCAGGTTAGTGGTTGGGTTACTTTGATGAAGTTCCTTCGAAGAGCTCTACTTTCTACCCAGCAGGAGGCATGTATGTGAGCTTAGATTGCTTGAAGAAGATGGTACGACTGTTAGGAGGTCGAATATACGATGGTGGCTGACAATTCAGAATGTTTTCTTAAAATTTTAATAAGAGATTATGAGAAATTTTGCGGGTTAACAGTGTGAGATCATAGTAATTGAGAAGGAGTTGTTGTGGGTTTTGGATGCGATTGCAGCTTAAAGATAAATGGAGGAGCCCACCGTTTACGATTGGGTCACGTGGTTGTGTGCCTTGGCAGTATCGGGTTACCGGTACGTTGGGGGATTTGTGATGACTAAGGAATGAAAACATCAAGGGTAATTCAGGCAAAAAACTTGATGAATGTGTGCCACATTTTGTCTTATCGATTCATGTGCAGATTTTGGGATGACTCAGAGTATAGGCTTCTTGTGGATGTGACGTACAAGGAAAATAATTCATCCAGTTGCTTCCTTGGGAACGTTCATGTTCTAGCGGAGCACTAGAGTTTGGTTATGTTCAGGACCAGGTCAGAGTGCGTGACTCTCAATAATTGTTCTAGTTGGTTCAAGAATGAAATTGCGGTGTTTAAGGATTTTCAGTCCGTTGTGTGGTTAAGGATTGAGTTTTTGCAGCGAATTATAAAAGGGACTTGGAGTGTTCTATGTTAGCACCGGGGTCTGCGGTGCGATGTTAAAAAGATAGAAGGAAACAACTTTAGATTCGTAGAAGATCTTTCAGGACGGGCATATCAGTTGGAGATACTATTGAATGCATGAGGAGTGTTTGAGATGGCTTATGGGTATTGAGACGATGTGGTCTTGTGATTTGGGTCATTTGGGATGAGTGTTGTTGGAGTTCCATTATGTGTTTGGATAGAACTATTATTTCAAAGGCAAGTGAAGAGTAAATCAAAAGAAGTTGAGTCAGTTAGCAATGGTTTGAATCAGCATAGTTGTGGAAATGATCAGTTCCTTCGGTGTGTTGAGCTATACAGGTGATCCGTGGCTGTACGTGCGGGCTTGACAACCACCGTAATTTGATTGATTTGGAGGTATTTGATTCTGATGGCCATGTTATGTGGAAATGGATCCTAGAAGAGTTATGGCGGTTTAGACTACGACTTGAGGTTTTCATTTTCTGCGGTTATAGGAATTTGGTTGCGTGTTGCAATTATTCTTTTGAAATGTGTTGATTGAAGGGGTTATAGCCGATGAATTGTTTATTCTATTGGTGGTTCAGGGGTTATAATGAAATTCTTGTACTCTTGTGTAGCGACATGATAGGTGTAGTGAGCGGTATGGAAATTAGAAGTTGAGGAACAGGGGTGCGGTTCGGTGTTGATAAGAATTTCATGAGCTCGGAGGAGCGGGGGAGGATTTCAGATGTTTAGAGTATGCTGGCACTATTTTCCGGCAGCCTGAGAATGATCTGTTTTGTGGTAGAAGTGTTGGATATTGAAATGCGGATGCTTGACTAGTACTATTGAAATAGCATGGTCGATAACCACTGATGTTCAGATTTTCCTACTTGGTGCGAAAGGTTGTGGAAGTATATCCAACGTGAAGATCATATAAGTGTGACGTGTTAGTCATTTGATTGTTAGAGATTGAAATCAGGTATAGAGATTCTTATATTATCGCTAAAAAGGAGAGTTTATACTTGAGAGGCGCTCTATTCCTTTAGTTGTGGACTGTGGGAGTGTGTTCTAGATTGGACGACTCTTCGTGTGTGTCATGAATAGGGTCATTGTGGACCCTTGAAAGTTTATTGGCCTTGTATGGGATGATCGGAATCGGCTTGAGGTCTGTTGGTAGGTCTAACGTGAATGTGTGCTCTACATCAAGTTGGATGCGTTCATTCAGCATAGGAATTCTTATGGAGGAGTCTTCAGGCATTGAATGTTATTCCTGCCATTAGTTATTCTATGTAATGCTCTATTATGCCATGTGGGTTGTGAGACGACTTGATTATTCCTATATATGTTGTGATCTCGTGTAGCTTGTGGCGATATGAGCAAGATGGCTCTCGAGGTGCAGGTCATTTATTGCACCTAAGTCGTGCTTGAGTTTAGTAGTGCATGGCACCATCCGTCTCCCCACGGTTGTATTTACTCACTTGGCGTGCTCTTGGTCGATATTCGGGCATTTTGTGAGAATGAGCATTTTGGCTTGATGGGTGTTTCCCTATTGATTATTATGTGTGGATCGGGTGGCACGCATCGATGGGTATGCTGTTTGAATCGGGTTGCATGCCACAATGGTATTATTTGTAGATCGGGTTGCATGCCGCAACAGAGAGATGTTGAGTATGGTTCCTTATACTTATTTTGTGTGCCTTGTTTCTCATCTCTAAGATAGGTTCACAACATCTGTTTGGTCGTTTTATTCGTTATGTAGGGCTGGGTAGTTCTTTGCCAGAGTTCGTTCTCCTTATAGGTCATATTCGAGTTGTAGCTTGTTGGCGCATTGACGGCGTCATATAAGATTTTAGACGGTGTTTCAGGTGGCTTATTTCCTGAGCAGCTAGGTGAGATGAGGTTATTGAACCTGAAGTCAGTGCGATCGTATTTATGTAAGGTATATTAAAGAGAAAATTTCACTATTCAGCTCAGAATGAGGTAATGGTTCTTGTCAAGCGGAGAGACTCCATGATTTATTGATTTGGCATGTGGCTATGAGTATCTACATGTTGCTTTCATTGTTGCAGTATCGCGAGGATTGGACCAGGGCTTATACGCGTTATGAGGTATACTACGGGTATCAAGTTAGTGAATTTGCAGCTTCTATGGTTGGAGGATGTTATTTTGGGCATATGAATTACGTGGTGCATGGTGTGGTTTCAACATGGGTGCATGATCATGTTTGGTACAACGTGTTGAGATTGATATAGTGCTCGTATGTTAGAATCAGGAATCGCAGAGAATTTCAAATGTTGAAATTTGGTTCTAAGGCTCGTGGGCTAAGCTAAAGAAAGAATCTTCAGTCTAGATCGAGCTAATGTGCTCACATGGGTTGTGGTGGTATGGGTAGTTGCATGAGGTGTTAAAAGGAGGTTTGGGCAATTCCGGAGCAGTTCTTGACACGTTCAAGGACGAACATATGTTTAAGTGGGGGAGCATGTAACGACCTAACTGGTCGTTTTGAGCTCTAGTGCGTTGTTCGGTGGTTTGAGGCCTTGAGTAGCTTCACCTCATGTATGATTGTACGAGTGGTCGGAATTGAATTTCGGGAAGTGCGGAGTCCAATCCGCAAGAAAAATTCTCAATTCGGAAGCTTTAAGTTAGAAAAGTTGACAAAGTTTTGACTTTTTAGTGTACGACCTCGGAATCGGAATTTGAAGGTTCCAGTAGGTTCGTATGATGATTTTGGACATGGACATGTGTTTGGGTTGAGTATCGGTTGGCCCGGAAGTATTTCGGCACTTATTGTGGAAAGTTGGCATTTTGAAGGATTAAAAAATTCCTAAGTTTAATATGAAGTGGACTTTTTCATTATAGATGTCCGTTTGGGATTCCGAGCCTTGAAATAGGTTTGTATCGTTATTTATGACTTGTACGTACAGTTTGGCGTCATTTCGGAATGTTTAAGTATGATTCAGACACGTTTGTCGAAGTTTGAAAGTTGAAAGAAGGATTTTAGTCGTGGCGATTCGAGACTTTGGATAAGTTTGGATAAGGTATTGGAACTATTTGGTGTGATTGGACGGGGTCCCGAAGGCTCGAGTGTGTTTCGGGGTGGTTTCGGATAATTTCTCCATGTTTTGCTGCTGCTGTTGCTGGTTCTGGTTTTGTTCTTCGCGAATGCATAAGAGAGATCGCGTTCGCGAAGAAGGATTTGAGCTGGAGGATGGTTTGCTCTCCGTGTTTGCTATGTAGGACTTGCGTTCGTGAAGGTGTAGGTCTAAGGTGAATCGGGTTCGAGATGGCGTCGCAGTCGCGGAAGAGAAGCTACACCTTGGAGTTATGGCCTATGCGTTCGTGAAGGCAGGTTGCATTCGCGATGCTCAGGCCTGGTAAGGCATCGCGTTCGCAAAGAAGGTTTTGGACTAGAGTGGAGTTTGAGCTTTGTGAACGCGAGGCACATGCCATGTTCGCGAAGAAGGTCGTCTGGGCAGTGTATAAAATTGCAAAAACGGGTTTTGGCTCATTTTATCTCAAATCTTCCATGGGAGCCGAGCTTGGGGCAATTTTTGAAGGGGCTTCTTCATCATCCATCACTAGGTAAGTGATTTTCACACATTGTGAGTTAAATACATGAATTATAATATGAATTATACATGGATTTGAACATGGAAATTGATGGAAATTGTGGAGATTTTGAAGAAAACATAGAAACTTTATTTTTTTAATTTTGACAACGCAGTTTGACATGGAATTAGGAATAAATGATATATTTGAGTTGGTGATGTTATGGGAAATGTTTATTTTCAAAAATTATCGGAATCCGGGCACGTAGACCTGAGGGTTAACTTTGTTGACTTTTCGAGCGGAGTTGGGGATTGCTATATATTGTTAAATAATAAGCATTGGAGTATATTTTGATTGATTTGAACGTTGTTTGATTAGTTTCAGATCGATGGGCATTGGTGGAGGTGTTAAAGGGGCGTTGGAGCCAGTTATGGAACTTTGTAGCGAGGTAAGGCTCATGTCTAACCTTCTGAGAAAGAAACTATCCCCTAGGTGATGTATTAAATATGTGCTACTTGTTGTGGGGGCGACGTACGCACGAGGTGACGAGAGTCCGTACAGCTAGATTCAAGTTTATGTCCGGGTAGACCTAGGACTTTACCATGCAATAAAATGTATTACTTGAATTTAATTGTTAGTTTAATTAGTCGAAGACTATAAGTTAATGTTGATAGAGATCATGTTAGATCGAATCTCAATTCCATGAGTTATTTGGCAGGACAATCGATTGATGGTAAATATCATGTTTACGTTACGTCTCTAACCCGTGTATAGTAAATATGCGAGTCATAAGTCGATAAGTTTCTTCTCTTCCTGGGGATTGGGCCGAACGCCTCGGCAGTATATATATATATATATATATATATATATATATATATATATATATATATATATATATATATATATATATATATATATAT